>JAOYRR010000417.1:0-317577 GCA_038994665.1 Podotricha telesiphe | reverse complement strand
TTAGTACAAGGCTACGTATTGGCTACTTTCTCTAACAGTATCTTAAAATTTAGCGCCCTCGCCTCTTAAGGTTTGACAGCTTCTGATTTTAATTGAAGTTACTTGCGGGTTCGATTCTCTCTCGGTGGCAAGATCCTTATTTTTTTTTAATTTCTCGTCACTAAACACACAATATCTCAAATTCGGGCGGAAAGTGGATAACGGAGTCTCTAGATTCCGTTCTATCTGCATATTCTCATATGCGGCAAAAAGTGTGAAGCTATAAAAAAAATATTTTAATTAATGGATTAAGGCAAAATTTGTCTTTATCAAAAGTCAATTCAAAATCAACAATATTTATGCAGATGCAGTATCTTGAATAATTACAACAAATGTGTTCTCACACATACATTATTAGCTTTTTCTTATTTATATTTTCTTGTAAAATTTTGTGATTATATACAGGCGTTTAATTTTAACGATTAAAAATAATCTAATAATCTTTTATATAACAGCTTTGGAAGAAAAGTGGTGCCAGTCCCAACCAAATAAATCGTACAATTCAAATGAATATAACACGAAGCGATTTATTACTTATACCGAGTGGTGGAGTTACGATGCAAGGTCTTAGACATAATGCCGCAGTGTCCATTCTGTTCATATACCATTGGTTGGCTGGCATCGGACATTTCTTTTATAACGGCAACGTCGAGGATTCCGCCACGGCTGAGATTTCAAGGGCTCAAATATGGCAGTGGATTCGGTTTTCGGTGAGTTTTTCAATTTATTTTCGAGGTGTTATTAGATAATTATACTGTAAGAAATTGTAAGTAAATGGGTACAAGCGTTTGTCTTATAGTGTGAGGTCAATCGAGTGGTTGTGGGTTCGATGCCCACTCGTTGTAATGATTGTTTATAATTTTTTTTATTCCCTCCTACTATCATTAAACTACGTAATTCCTACATGTCTCGAATTCAGGTGGAACATGGAGAATGGAGTATCTTCACATTAGGTTTTTTCTGACCACCCTGCTATGCGAATAGTATAAATACATGGTATATCTGAATGGAAATCGAATCCACGACCACCGATTGTAAACAAACAGCCTAGTCAAAAACAGAAAAAAAAAATCAGACTACATTCAAATACAGATATATATTAATATAAACTCAATTTTAAAGAAAATTCTTTTACAATTTTTTTATATCTAATTTTTTTATGACTTATATATTAGAGCAAAAACCAGCGACGGCCACACCTTCGTTATTTTATAAAAGATAGTATACTGCTTTGTATTTTATACTATACAGTTTTACAGCTTGACTCAACTAGCCATAATCCAAGCTCTATATCTGATATCCTGATCGTTCGTAACCACATATATTGGAGACACATACACAGAGAAAAAAATATTTTTTATAAAACAACGAAGGTCTAGCCGTCGCTAGTTCTTAAGCTATATTGTATGGGTATAATATTTTTAATTACATCGATTTTATTTAACAGTTATTTTAATTTTCAGACCCATCTAGAGGACGATACAAAGCAAGTTACACCAAAGCTAATAGAAAAAGTTGCATCAAATTTTGTGACGCACGCCCACAAAAATCTATGCCGTTCTAACGCGGAAAGAAAACGAATGAATGCAGCTAAATATATGAGCCTAGAACTGTTTCTGTGTAGACATCCCCCGGAGTTTATAACAACATATCTAAATGATAATCACAAGTTTAGAACTTTACATAATAAAGCACTTCTTAGTAATCTTTAAAAATACCAAAAAAAAAAAAAATTTTCATCACTGTTTGACCTAAACACGCTCTTTAGCAGCGCTTTTTCGTGACCTAAATAGTCTTTTTTTCACACCGTGCAAAGTCCGAATGACGTTTAAGAGTATTAAATGTCATTGTCAAATTGAAAAATTGCAGCGAATTTATGAAGAGAGGGATATAGCAATACCAATTGTTTCACCTATTTTTGCGTTCACGGTAGTTTATTTCGGTTTTTTTTTTAAATGGTAATCGTAAATTTCTTAAGATATTCGTGATTTAAGTGTATATTATTGCAAGGCGTTTAGCATGTCGGATATCTTTAATATACTATTATAGTGAATATATAAATATACTAATATATAATACACGTAGCGAGATTCGAACCTACGCCTCTTAGAGACCGTCGAATCTCTCTAGCCAATTAATTAATTATCGAGTTGCGTTGACTTTTAACTTTTAATATATCCTCGTAACGTGAGTGTTAAGGCTATTATTCGATTGGTATTGGGTTTAATTCTAGTATACAAGATTTTTAATGGGTCATAATATATTTCCCTAAATAGCCTTTAAATAAATATTGGGATACAATATACATTTATTATAATAAATAATATTTTTATATGAATTTTATTGAGATAGGTTACATACTTGTTATTATTATATTTGCATTAATGGGTAAGTATATTGGGGCTATTATTATAAAATTAAAGTGGCTATTTATGCAATATATTTATTGCCTTTAACGATACCAAATTATACATTCCAAATTATTATATGATATTAAATAAAAAACTGTTTTCTTTGTTAATTGTAGTTTTATTTAACAATAAGATATATTGTGTGTATTATTTTAAACCAAGCTTTTGGAAGATCTAGAAAATTGACAAAATGAATTAAAAGCATTTTTTTTTCATTTAGGATTATTTACATATTAGATTCTTAAATATATTGGAATTCCTTATACAAAATTTAACATTACCAAGGATTTGAATCCACACCACTATAACTATCCAATAAAGCTATATGTTATTTATTTTAACAAGTTTTTAGATAATATAATGTGTAGGACTCGAACCTGTGTCTCCTGGAAACCGTCGCAAGCGCACTGACCACTAAGCCTTATGTTCATTTTTATATAAAATACCAAAAAATTTTGTGCTCTTATGATAATATTATTTGAGTATAAAAGTAAATTTTGTTTTAGAAACTAGGTGTTTATTCATTACTTTAAATATATGATAGATTTTTTATAACTATTATCTGAATTCTATTTTTAAATATATTTTGATTATATGTAGATACTATACATGTATTCTTTGAATTAGCTTTCTCAGGAATGGAAAAGTTGTATAAAAAACCCGTTATTATGCATAAAATGGCTAAAAAATATTTTTAAGTTATTACATTAATCGTCGTCGAACGCATACTTTGGGCGAAGACCAACGGCGGCGGTTAATATTTAATAAATAAGAAAAAATATACAACAAAAGCCAATAATACAAAAAAAATATGCAAAATTTTTTAGCATTTAGCAAAGGTAAAATTTTGTCTACAATTATAAAATTATGAACAAATTACAATTCAATTAAAATATGTCGTAATTAATTAAATAAATGACACTGACAATGAACTGACATTCTTACATTTTAATTATTTATAATTCCGATCCACAAATAAAGTAAATATAAAACAATATAAATAATAAACACTAAGAACCTCAGTACACTCAATATACTGTCGTTTGTCGCTAAACAAATGTCATGTAATAACATTAATTAGTCTATATTCAGATTTCAATAGTAACATAACTTTACTGTACGAAACTGCTTTAACCAGATTTTGTTCCAGGTACATCATACCTTTAACCGGTTAAAATAGTTTCATATGTTTAAATATTGCATTCATACAATGTGTAAATATCACAAAAACTGAAGACCTTATTATATAAAAATGATAAACATTTCATTAAAAGAAGCAAAAGTCACAAATTACTGCAAAATGTCTTATATGTTGAGAATCAAGAAAATATAATCAATATTATTTGTTATTCACACACTTTTAGAAAACTGGAGTGTGCGAATTACAATGCTTAATCTTCAAAATTTCTCTGAAATTATAATGGTAACACTGCAGCTGCTATTAAAAACGTAAAATACAACACATTTAACCAAGTGATAATGCAGGCAATTATTAAAATATTTATATGAATTTGACTAATCTTTGTTCACACTCCAAAGGGTTCTTAAAAGTTGATTAACCATTTGAAACTGTCAATTAATTTAACACATTTTTTAAAATTTTAACATAAAACCTAAAACTCAACTCAATATATCTAAATCAAATCAAAAATCCAATTATGTTATCCATACATATCTATATATTTAAACACTGATATCAATTTCAAGATACATATATAATAGCATACTTCTCATTTTGCCTAATATTATTTTTTACTTTTGATATATAATTTTTTGTTTCTAGCCAAATTAAAAGTACGCTATGATACAGTGCATCTTGAGTTTTGTTCCCCGCCGACCCTTTGTCTGGTGAGTGCTCGGGCAAAGTTGGTGTCCCGAGTATGTATGTTTGTATTTGCGTTATCTTCTTCCATTGATAGAGCAAGGGCGTGAGCTAACGCTTCGTCTTCGGTCTGGAATTAAAGTTCAAATGATAATACAGAATATATTTATTTAATTTTGAATGTGAAATATTAAGTCATAATTTAATAAGTCAGAAAAGTTAATAATTGAAAAACAGTATATAATTTAAAAATTTGACTACAAAGGTATTGTTTTCATTTCTTCGCTCTCACAAGGCAAAGTGCGGCTGGCCCACTGCACCACAATGGCCTCTAATAATATAATATTTAGTCTAATTTAATATAAAAACTTTACACACCATGTTCCCTTGCACTTCACTAAATGTTGTAACGGGAACAGCTGTAGGGGTTCTATTTGCTAAATTAATTTGATTTGACTTCATACGCGTCATTGCTGCATTCCTGTTAAATAAAATATAATAAAATAGACAATTTATCTATATATTAATACCAAAATAAAACTTTGTACTTTACTTGGAAAATTATATGTAAGGGTAGTATGAAATTTGGCACAGTTATCTATACTTATTATATTATAAAATAAAGCTTTGTTTGCTTGGTTGAACACACTAATTTAAAAAAATACTGTTTCATATATATATATATATATATAGCCTTGATCGCAACCACATAGTGAAATTTGTTTTAAAAAGATGAAAGATAAAAGACATGTTGCTAAGGTAACGCATAGTTAAAATAATCAGACTACACTACTCTTTTTAAATACATTTATTTAAATAGTACTCTTTTTAAATACATTTCTTTAAATACTACTCTTTTTAAACACATTTTCCTTATAAAAGTCAATCAGTCCATTATCACATTTGCCCTAAGATATTGTTTGTCTAAAAATAACTACTAAATCAAGCACTTGATAAACATTAATTTATTCTATATTTTGTCTTGTACTGTACAGCAACTATTGGGTCCAATAAAACACAATGCAATTTTAGTTTAAAAATATATATAAAATTAACTTACGCAGCTTGTCTCCTTTTAGCAGCTAATTTTCCTTCACAAGCATGGTCAACTGTGTGTCTATGTCTTAGGCAATAATTGAGTGAACACTCTATACATACTAGAGGCACCATTTCTTTTGTCTTGCATCCTTTATATGAACATCTGTTAGTGAATACCTAGAAAAATGTTAAGGTTAAAGGGGTAGACAAAAGAGCCTTGTATCAAAATAGTTTGTTTTCCACTTGCCAGATTATGAGACATTGCCTGATAAGTGGCGGAACCCAACGCCGCGCTTTGTGTTACTAGGGCAGAGAAATGAAACTGATTAAAATATAATCATTCCACTGATTGGGGACTGTATTCACAGCCCCAGTCCCATTATGCTACACCTAGTGGTGTTAAATCTTATTTGATTTGATTATAAATGGTATTTGTGAGCTTTAATTCCACTATTAAAGCTCACATTCAAGTATATTTATATTATATACATCTTGCCAGTTACATTAATTACAGTAAATTATTAAATAACATGACATAATAATTGTACACAAAAGAAGTATTGTTTAAAAATATTTCTAGATACAAATGTGACATTAATATTTTATAATTAAACAATATTTGAATCATTACCAACAATTAATCCAGTTTTTTATTAATTTATATGTATAAAATAATTCAAATCTTCACTTTATACAGATATCATCATTTTAACTAAAAGTATATAAATAAAGTTACAATTATTAAAAATATATACAAATAAATAAATTGATAATAAAGTAATTTTACAGTTATTTACCTTTTTTCGTCTCTCTCTAGCTGGATCTGAAGTACATTGGTTGTCTATATGAGCACCAACTGCCACATCTGGGGGTTCCCCCCTTTTACCAGGAATGGGTACCCCACATAAGGGGCATTGAGGTACCTGAACATCTCTTGTATTGGGTGCTGGACAATCATGTTTGACATATGCAAAATGATCAGAGCTAAAATTTAAATTATTATTATGAATTAAGGAGATATTTCGAGAAGCTTTTGTTATAATGACAAAATATTTCACATACATTAAAAACATGTCTTTATACAATGAATTAGTACAGTTACCTTATATAGTAATTAACCACTAAAACAATGACTCATACTTTGAACAAGTGAGAGGCTATTGTGAAATAATGTAGAGTATGCTACTATACTTTTAATATAAAAACATCTTTCTTTCTACAACTATATTTAAAATAGGTAACGAATCACCAAATATCTTACCAATACACTTCTTTGCAAGCATCACATTTTACAGGAAGGAAATCTGTAAAGAATAAATACTAATAATCAGTAACGCATCTTAAAAATTATAAACATTAACAATCTAATTTTCTAAATGAGAAATATAAGTAAATATACTTCCATACCTAATTTGTTACACGATCTATACGAACAATTCTGCCCAATATGAGGAAACTCCATTGTAATTATTTTTTAATTCAACTTAGTTCAGCTGTTCACGAGGATGATGCACACACCAATAAAAAAATATTAATGACGAAACTATTTCAAGTTCCAGCAATATATACGTTACGTTTTCGTTACCTATTCTGCCTTCGTCATTCCAGAAGTTAATACACTATCACATGAATGAAACGACATTTTTGGAACTTGACTTTTTGTTTTTGAAACTTCATATTATTGTCACTGTCAAGTTTAAGAACCGAAATTTCTAGAATTATGGATTTTAAATATTTTCAAAATTGAAATCTTTCCACAACAGTATTTTTTGAGCTTAAAAAATATTTCATGTACATGTTTACATTTATTTAATATTTTTTTTAAAAATTAGAAATGATAAGAATATAATAATGTATTTTTAATCAGAAGTAAATGACCTTTTGTCCTAAAGTGACATGTGTCAGTAGATGTCATATCACGTCGGTCGTGTACAGCTGGGGTCGGCCTAAAAGATTTTAAGTTTTGGCTAAATTACTATTAAATAAATAATTCCACAACGTGGATTTATAAATACACTGGGTTTTATTGAAGAAATATTTATCAAAATGAGCAAGTTGATTCCCTCTGCAGCTAAGCTGTTTGGTGGAACCACAGTAACGGTGGGGTTGAAGCTTTTGATTTATTCTAATAATGTTTTGAATTATGAGGTGTATTTTGAAAAAATGTTCGTAACATAATCTGGGTAAAACTTTGATTTTAGAAAACAGCCGCCCCAGTAGTTGCCGCGAACGTGAAATATAGTACCAAGTCTGAGGCATCTTTCGAAGTTAAAGTGAGTTTCCAATTAGTTATCAATATTTTTAAACGTTTTTATTTATACTTTAACAAATATGTGCAACTTATTTTCATTTTATTCCATATAATAAAGTTTTGGGAATATCAAAATTAAAAGTTTGTACTTATGTAACATAACCTTCAAAATGTCAATGTTATTTTCATTAAGATCATGATTAATTAACAAATATTTTCAAAGAAGATTCTTTATAATAAGGAAATTATATCACTCCTGCTTTTGGTACTATAGTGACTTATATGATTTCTGTCAAATTATTAAATACAAATTAGTGAATATAAAATTAATTATATTATTTTTTAAAATTAAGTGTTTCTTTTTTATTTCAGCCTTTCAAACTCCACAGGTTGGATAAAGGTCCGGCTACAACAGCCACTTTAACATCTGAAGATGCTATCCAAATGTATGAGAAACTTGCTTTACTTAGAAGGATTGAGACATCAGCAGGCAACTTGTATAAGGAAAAGATTATTCGTGGTTTCTGTCATTTGTATTCAGGTAATTTTGCATACTTTTTGATCCATTTCATACTTATATGTTATTTTTTATGCCTTTTATAGATATTCTTTTAACTAACTAACTTAACTAGTTATATTGTTGCTACTGTTCTGTGTCATGGATGATGGAAAAGATGTTTAATTATAAATGAAAAAAGAACAGTGGCTTGACATTCAGTCAATTATACATTCTCTTTCTTTTACCATACACATCAAAATGTGTAAAGTCTAGATAATTTAAACCTTTATAAAATGAATCACTTGTGCAAATATCAAGTTATAAACTTATAATTGGTTTTAGGGCTTTTACAAAATATATGAGTACTCTCCTTTTTTAAAAGGAGAATATGTTTAAAAGCTATATTTTTTCCAAATTGTTATATCATTAAATAAAACTAATAAAAATATCTATAATTCTATCATAGGCTTGTGTTTAATAACTATATATATTAATTTTATTATAGATTATAATATTTACTAAAATATTAAAAATATATAACATTATACTGATATATCATTAGACATTGTGTTCTTTCATTCATTCAGTGTGATATAGTTAAGCTATGAATGGTAGATTTACATTACATCTTCCATTGTTTATCTGAATCGTTGTGTTTATCTTATCTTCATTGAGATAATGATTTTGATGAAGAAAATTACAGTTTTTTTTAAACTTAACAATTTTGTGAATGGCATTTTATGACAATTGTATTTTTTTAAATATTTGATGATGTTTATTGAAAATAATGTGTAAAAGATGATAATATTTTTATGACCTCTAATCCTAGCATTTTAATTATCATTTATTCTCCTTAATTTTTAAGGCCAAATCAGCATTTCACATTTTACAGTTAAAACTTTGAGAGATAGAAAAATAGTATGGTAAGGGTCACAAAGTTCAGGCAAATAGAATTACATGTGATTATTATAAATGATGCACAGTGACAGCAAGTGAAATTGACTGAATTGTGTGATAAAATTTTTTTTTTTAATATATAGTTATGTTCATATTTGCATAAGATTTTCTTAACAGTTTAAGATTCACTTTAGTTGTTTATTTGACAAGACGTTTTTTTATAAAATAAAAAATATAAATTTAGAACATAAATTAAAAGTGCATAGACTTTTGCAACAACTTGTGTTCATATAAAAACTTGTATTTTCTTAACTTATCAGGCCAAGAAGCAGTAGCAGTAGGTATGCGTATGGCAATGCGTGACGTCGACTCAGTGATCACGGCCTACCGTTGTCATGGCTGGACCCACCTTATGGGTGTCAGTGTTAGAGGCGTCCTCGCCGAGCTGACCGGCAAGCAGGCTGGATGTTCCAGGGGAAAAGGAGGTTCTATGCATTTGTATGGACGTAACTTCTATGGTGGCAATGGAATTGTTGGTGCTCAGGTGAGTTTTTGAATAGTTGATTGTTTTGCAGAGATACACAGATTGGTAGGTGTAAGTAAGAATGTTACAGTATGAATAATGAAGAAAGTGCTAAGGTAGTTTGGTGGGTACGTTGAGAGGTGAAGTGATGAAATAGTGGTAAATATTATGCTAGAGTGACTGGTAAGAAATGTTGGGGAGAACTTGGTTGACGTTCAAGAACCAAGTGTAGATGATGCTAGAAGAAGGTCATGTAAAAGGTTAAAGGACCCGCTGGAATGATGAGGGCATGTATCAAGGTTAATGGCAGTTGACGAGTTTTTTTTAAGTAGATCTTAGAGAGGTTTTGGATTGGATTTTGGATTTTGGCAATTAGTCACTGCCAAATATCTAAACGGTATATACCCGTATTGTTGTTCTATAGGTTTTGTACCGAAATTAAAATATACAATTTTGTTTTTGTCTTTTTAAATACCTTTTATCGTTTGGTTATTCAAAGTGCCGTTATACTAAATCACTTTGTTTAAGCGGAAAGAAGTTGTTTATTTCGCGAAATAAGTATTATGAAAACAAAATAAACATGTGCATTTATAAGATAGATAATCTTATTATATTAATCATTGCCGCATTTCCTACTTCAATATGGAATTTAATGATAATTTTGATAGTATATTAGTAGTTTGTAGGCAACCATAGTAGCAAGGAAGCTCCGAAATAAACCTTTTAAATAAAGCTATTTAGATAGGATTTATCGCATATATTTTGGTAGACTGACTTGCTACGATACTACGGACTACAGTAACGTGGCCGAAACATCGGATTTTCTAAAATCTATTTTCACCCATCAAAATATACGTGTATATTTTATATCAGAATAGTTTAATTTAAAGCCACTATAAAAATAATGTTAATAAGTAAAGCTTATTGTTCTATAGAAGAATATCATCAAAAAAAGCTACCATTGTATTAAAAAGCAACTGTTAAGCGGGTAGTTTTTCTTAGCAGTACTGACTTCCGAGCGAGTTCACGTGAAAATGTGTATTTGACTAAAAGCTAATTTTAATTCGAATTTTTAATATATATTATATTTTCGAAAGCCAAAGATTAAATAGTAATTCCTTTCAAGGTTCCTCTGGGAGCTGGTGTAGCTTTCGCTCACAAATACAAAGCGGACGGTGGAGTGAACTTTGCCTTATACGGAGACGGTGCTGCCAATCAGGGGCAGCTTTTTGAAGCTTACAATATGGCGAAGTTATGGGATCTACCCTGTGTGTTTGTTTGCGAGAACAATGGATATGGTAAGTTGGTTATTAGTTGTATATAGCTCGTAGTTCAGATTTTTTTCAACTATCCTATGACATGTGTACGCGCACGCTTTTATAACGCTTCACCTGTATACTTATTTTTATATATTCTATCTTTTATATAAAGAAAAGACCAGAAAATTAAAGTCGTGGAAATAAATAAAAAAATATCTAATATTAACAACTTACTTTGTCGTCTAATTTGATTAAATAACTAAAGTTATTTAAGCTGCTTTTGCTAATGAAAGGATTGGTTGATAGGAACGCAAAAAAATATTGTTTTTCTTATTCGCGCTTTTCCTACGTGGCAAGAGAGCCTAGTGTCAAGACACTCCGTTCTCCACTTTCCGCCCGGACATTGCGTGTTCAGAGGCGGAACGCTGCGCTTTGTACCAGAGCTGAGATATGAAAATATATTAAATATAATCATTCTCTCGAGTGGGAATGAAACCCACAGCCAATCGCGCTTGCACCCCGATACTGGCGTACTGACACTAGAACAGGATTTCCATAAATACCTCAGGGAACGGAAAAACATATGATTTTAAGTTTTACTGTCCACTTTTACATTTACATTAACTTGCGAGCTACATGCCTTACAGCTACGAGCCTTTTGTTGTCAGGTTTTAGTAATATAGGAAATTGTAGAAATTTAAAGTTATGTCAATTTCATTCTGTAATATCGGCTCAGGCTCGGGCTTAATATAAAGTGATTTATAAGTGTAAACAGTATAAACCGTAATTGTTTCCATTGTAAAGGTATGGGCACGAGTGTGGAGCGCGCGTCAGCCAGCACCGACTACTACTCGCGCGGCGACTACATCCCCGGCGTGTGGGTGGACGGCATGGACGTGCTGGCGACGCGCGAGGCCACCAGATTCGCCATCGACTATTGTACCAGTGGAAAAGGTCAGCTTTCACCTTACATCAGGACACGCTAATTTTTATTATTTCTATTTAATAACACAAAAACGAAAAGGATCCTTTAAGAGCCGCATGTTGCTCTAGTTGATATGATCTAAAAGGTTCTTTTTTAATATTAAGCTTATGATGTTTAGTGTCAATGCAAGTAATGTAGCTATATAAATTTTTCGAAGAATTGAGTAGAAATTTCAGAATATTGTATATAAGTTTTAGGTTAATTTTCAATAAGTTCTGGTATTTTAAGATAGATTTTGTCATGAGATGTGTTGTTTTAAAAAGTGTATTATAAAAATATTATTTAACATGTGTAACTGATGTTATACATAATTTTTTTTTCATATGATATATTATATAAATGTAAATTAATGTATTTTGCATTATATAAAGAATCTGTAATTAATATGTGTACTTATCGTAATTTAATTTATATTTGAAGTATAAATATAAGAAATAGCACTACATTTAGATAGCAAACACAAACAAAATTTGCCAAAATAAAATTTAATACATTTTTCTCATTGACGAAACATTAAAATAATAATTATTTCATATTATTAAAGCGCATTTTTACTAAACACCAGGCCCACTAGTAATGGAAATGGAGACGTACCGTTACTCCGGCCACTCCATGTCGGACCCCGGCACGTCGTACCGCACCCGCGACGAGGTGCAGGAGGTGCGGCAGACCAGAGACCCCATCACGTCGTTCAAGGAGAAGATATTGGCACACGAACTCGCCACCCCCGAACAGCTCAAGGTAGGATGTTTATATGAAAAGGACTACTGTTGTCGTTTTCGCCGGCTCTTAGCTCCTAGAACTGTCTTCTAGAAATGGTAGTGGTAAATATATGATCAGTTTACAATTCAAGAGTACTTGCAAAATATTTTTTCAATAGAGCATGTTTTAAATTTCAATTTCATGTATATTGGCTTTTGGTTTATGTTTAGTGCCAACCCTGTTCGTTGTGTTCGCCTTAAATGTAACGACGTTGAGTATGCAACTGAACACGCCTGACGTCTCCAATGGAGAACTTTCTATCTCACATCTGTAATTGGAAAAAAGTGTAAAGTCTACTGCTACTGAATGTGCCCATATTTTTTAGGATTCGCCAAACGATGTGCCAACAAAGTGCCAACGATGGTACAAGCTTTATCAGATACAGTTTAAAGTACGCTTGTATTGTCGATGGTAAGAGCTGTTCTATTGCTGCCAGTGAGAAGTGTTATATAATTGTATATCTTTTTGATACTATGGTATCGTTCTCCACTTTACGCTGAAATTCGAGGCATTGCGTGTTGAGTGGCGGAACTCAACGCAGCGCATTGTCTTAGGTGCCAGACCGAAAAAAATAAAATATTTTTAAATATAATAATTGGCCACCCTGGCCTCTTATTTATAACAGGCAACCTAGTTTTTAACTAAACCTAACCTCAACACGTACAAACATAGAGTTGCTATATGATAGCCTCCAACAAATAAATAACACTCAAAAAACTAATCATTTTTGGAAAACGTACAAGAATTTGCAATCCAAATTAAAATTTCGGCGTTCAAATTTTTATAGATTTTCTCAGAATATTTTACAACTTTCCAAAGTGTGCGAAAAACAGTTTAGAAAATGTAAAAACACTGAAATAAATATTACAGGAAATCGACACAAGAGTGCGTAAAGAAGTCGACGAAGCAACAAAACAAGCTAAGGGAGACTCCGAAGTTGGCATAGAAGAGCTCGCCGGCGATATTTACTACAATAACATAGAACGCCTTATCCGCGGCGTGAGTCCCATCGCCGGTCTTCAGCACGTGGAGGTCATGCCTCGTAAACGAAATTAAAAAGTGCTATTGTCCCGCTATTAAATCAAATAATTGGATGATTTTTATAATTAACCGCTTTTGTATGGACTTGCGACTCTGTATTGGGTAAAGCGGGGTATGTGATATAGGTAGTATCAATTTAAAGCAATAACTTTTGAGTCTTTCAATACATTTTCGTTTTTAAAAAATAAATACTCGAATCTTCAAGCTATATCCTTTTCGGAGATAGTCAGAGAAAGTCTTGTACTGTTCCAATGTATTTAAAAAATGAATGGAACTTGTTGTAAATTAAAAACTGTCGCCTCAATTGTCATTGACTTTATGTAAAAAAAAATCCACTCCGCCATTTTGTGTTTTCAATAGTGGGATGATTATGTATTTATTAATATTTGAATAATAGATCTTATAGAAAATTTAGATTAAATGTTACCCACATGATTGTTAAAATATATGATTGTTATTAAAATTAAATTTAGCTTTTGTATCCTTATGTTTAAAATACACTTATTTTTTAATATTTTTTTTATATTTTATTTATTTTGTCATTAACGAAACTGCCTTTTCAAATCAGATATATGTATCCCACAGCACTTTTGTTTTTATGTTTAAGAGTAGATATTTATTAAAAAAATATTATAATAAAACATTTGTTTTTTTTATTTTTTATAAAACTTCCACGCTTTTTCCCGCATAGCAGGGTTGTAAGAGAAAACCTAGTTAAAAAGACTGTCCTCAACTTTCGCCCAACTTCGAGACATTGCATGTTGAGTGGCGGAACTCAACATCGCGTTTTGTCTTAAGAGTATCAGAGCGGAGAAATGAAAATATTTTATATCACTTCTCCGAGTGGGAATCCAACCCACAACCAATCGCGTTTACAGTCAGACGCTGTCCTACTGCGTCACGATGGCCACTATTTTTATACTGTAATAATACTTTAATCTTTTTCAGGTTCATTATTTTTCTTTCTCTTTGCTTAGTTTTCTTTTAATTTACACAATAGTAGGATTTTTTTCTTTCCATACCTATTTAGTTATGCTTTACTATCATTCAAATGTTACGTCATTAAGTTAAGAAGTAGATAGCTACAAATAAAAAAGAAATTCAATTCCACAATTTATTTACAGCCTACATTAAAACTATTTAAATACAACAAACAGCGTCCAGGTTATACAAAAATATTTAATCACAATTTTGTATTGAGCTCGATTAGTTAGCAACTAGAAATGCTAAACAATGTTAAAGCAGTTTACATTTATTTGAAAACACACATCTCTAGCTATTTTAATAATATTTTAGACAAGAAAAGACAATTATAATAAAGGCACATAATTTTATCTACAATTAATGCCGATTATATAAAAAAATACTGGCAATTTTTTTCTATATTTAACCGTCAATTTATAATCTATGCGTCTTTTGAAAACAATGGCCACTTAATACTAATAATATATTACTATTTTTAAACTATATTATAATAGTAACACTAACTATAAGTGCGAAATGCACTAAAATATATACATGTGTTTCTGCAATATCTTTCTAACACATGCTGCTCTATGTCAACTCCTGTATGGTTGCTATTATCTTTTATATTGTAGTGTAGTGACTGAATTATCGATCAAAAAAAAATTGAGGTCTGAATATAGCTGCTGCAGCGAGCGGCTAGCGAAGCAGGGGCGGAGCTCCATAGTTTTAAGTAATTTTATTAACAATACTCACTAGAACATGGATTAATTTCTAATATCTATAAATTAATAAATTAGATAGTTATGTTTTTTTAAGTACCTAACGACTTCACTCATGTCTTTTCGGTAGGAATGTAAGGGATAATTTTTTTTAGTAAGGAATGGATTATGGATAGTTAAAAAAGGTTTTATTGATTTTCAACTATAAAACAATTAATTGTGTGTGAAAAATTGTGCACTTTCTTTGTTAAAGTTTTCGACGTACCTGCAATTTTATTTTATATCTAGACAGGCATTTTTCACAGCTTCTTTTCGATATTTGACTAGAAATTAACGAGTAGTTATATATTTTTAAATATTGTGATGATTTTGTTATGTCTGTACTTGTTTTACAAATTCACAATCTAAGGCTTTTTAAATATAAATAACATATTTTGAATCTGCGCATATTTCCCGCGTTCACTTAAATCGGTATAAGCAAAAGTGTTTTACCGTTTTACAGTGATTTCACTTAATTTATTCTATATATCAGAAATTATATTATCCTTGGCTTATTAAGGCAATGTTTATTTTGCGACGATATACATATATACATATTTAAAACTTTAGGAATTGACTATGAGTCACAAACATAAGCCAAATAGGTTTAATCTATTATAATCTTCTATTATATATTTTGTTATAATAATTACAACCTTTAAATTGTTACATGAAGGAAATTCTTTAGATTGTGCCTAATGGTAGTTTTATAATTGGAATCTTATCATTACTTCGCTCAGACAGCGTTTAGATTTGACGTGAACAGTTTGAATTATTTGAGTAATTATTTGAGCTTTTTTTACTATAAATTTTATCTAATTATCTGAAACGTTAAACGATTTGTATATAACTATCTAAAACGTTAATTTGAATTAGGCAGGCATATTATTAGATATTATATATTGGTATATAGATACGGACAAGGATATAGATACTATATATGATTCGGTTACGGTTACGCATAGTTTTTTATTTCGGATATCCGATAGTTTCAGTGACGGTTACCGAGCTCCATGACAACTCCGATATTAACAAATATAAGAAAAGATATAAGAATTTCGTAATTTGAAAAAAAACTAAGAGTTTTGTTCCTCTCTCAAGTTTTCTTCAGTTTCCTCAATAAACCCGCACTGCAGTTCGTACAGACGCGCGTAGATCTTCTTCAGTGCTATGAGCTCCTGGTGCGTGCCCATTTCCGCGACGCTGCCCTGGTCGATCACGCAAATCACGTCGGCGTTCTGTATGGTCGCGAGGCGGTGCGCTATTATGAGGCAAGTGCGGCCTTCTGACGCTCGGTCTAGAGCTTCTTGTACTACCTGTATGGACATTTCTAGTGTTTATTTATTTAAACTTGCAATTTATCATATTATTGTCAGCTTCACGCTTTTTTCCGCATAACAGAATAGGCTAAGAGAACCTAATTTTGATTGTTTTGATTGGTGCAGAGAGCAGAGGTGTATATAATTTAAATATAACTATTCCCCCCTAGTGGGAATCGAAACCACAACTATCGCGTACCCTGCAAAGTGCAGTATTTTTTTGTGTTAATTAATACGTATTTTTTGAATGAGTGGTACATATTCAGTGGTGTGTATTTTCCATACGCTTACAAAATACAATAAATGAATGAGTCTATACCCACTATTACTATTACTAATTCTAAAATAATTATATTTAAACATATCACGTGTTGTTCCGTCGTGTGTTCTCGTTATATAGGCTGATGACAGAATAATATTAAAATTAAAAAAAAAAACACGGGGACTGTCAATAGAAGTCAAAACTTATAAATTAGAATTTAAGTATTAAAATTTGAAATTGCATATGTTTAAATTAAAACTAGCAACATCAATCTGATTTTTACATCTATTGACATATAATTATATGCTACGCCGCTAAAGAAGTTCTCACTCCAAATACATAGCGGAAATACAGAAAGCGTACCCGCTCGCTGTGCGTGTCGAGCGCGGAGGTGGCCTCGTCCAGCAGCAGCACGCGCGGATTGCGCACGAGCGCGCGCGCGATGGCGATGCGCTGCTTCTGCCCGCCCGACAGCTGCGACGCGCGCGCGCCGATGCGCGTGTTGTAGCCCTGCACACGCGCATTATAGTTATTTATCAAATCGTCCAGATGCACAATTGTTTTATGCCAATGGAAAATCCCTCACAAACTTTTGCGACACTTAATATAATATTATAAATGCGAAAGTAACACGACCAAACTGCTGAACCGATCGTGATGAAATTTTATATACTTGAGGGTGAGGTGAACATAGGCTACTTTTTATTTCTTCATATTTTTAGTTTTCCAGGAATGTCATAGATTTACAAAAAAGCCGCCGAATTTACGAAACAGCTGTAGTTCACGAGGGTGAATTTTCATTAAAATCCGTACAGTAACTACGAAGGTGCATTACAAGTTGGACATTCTATAACGATCTTTTTATTATTGTATAGGGAGATAATAATAACTACTAACACTTTAATGGAAATAAGGAATATTTTTAAAATAAATTTAAAATAGTATTTATTTAGTTTCTTATCGTCAAATAATTTTAACACATAACACATTTATAAAAAACGCATAATAATTTAATTGACTTCTAAAAAAATGACATACCATAATTGTAATTTTTTTAATATGTATTTTTGAGGAAGAATAATTTATATATATTATTTATAATTGTTTACTTTATATTAATATAAACAAACAAAATAATATTATCTAATTTTCCGCTCTGTTAATACAAAGCGAGGTATTAAAGTGAGTTCCGATACTTAACACGCTATGTTTTGATCACGGGCGGAAAGTGGAGAACGGAGCGTGTACTTGACATTATTCCCGCTGACTACCCTAAAAAACAAACATTTCTCAACTTACATCGGGCAAAGCGGCAATAAAAGAGTGTACATTAGCAGCCTTAGCGGCGGCCACGATGTCGGCCACCTCCACCTCGCGCGTGTTGTCCCCGTACGCGATGTTCTCGGCCACCGTGCGGTCGAAGAGCACCGGCTCCTGCGACACGATGCCGAGATTGCGTCGCAATGTACTGAGGCGCATGTCGCCGGTTATACTGTGGTCGTCGAGGTACTGGACGAACAAAAAAATATACATAAAAAATACACATCATTCTTGGAAAAGGGCTATAAATTTTATGTCTCGAGCGGGACTCGACCCTGTGCCGCTTGGACGGACGGACGGACGGACGGACGTTAAAATTTTTGTTTTATAAAAAAAAAAAATATTTATTTAAATGTTTAATACATAGCATTCTCTATTGCCACTGTTCTTACGAATTATCTTTAGGTAGCAGAAATTTTTAGAGTGATTTTTACAAGTTTCTGCTACTCAAAGAATGTTCTACGAACAATCGTTTGGCAAGAGAGAATGTTATTTATTAAATGTTTTTTTTAACATTTGACTTTAATCTGTTATTCACACAATTAGGAAATTGAAAAACATATAAAAATTTGAAAATAGCTCTCTACAAATATTTACAGAGAAGCTAACATAAAAATATAAGTTGTAATAAGCGTATAAGAATTTTGCAGTAGCCGGATTTAGAACGCATGGCTTAGCGGTCAGAGCGCTTGAACGGTTTTCAAGAGGTGTGGGTACCTGCTGCGTTCAAATTTTATACGCTTTCTAAAATTGTTTCGTATCCTAATTGTGTGAATAACACTTTAAAATACTAAAATATAATTATATTTAAAGGACCTTTACACTTTATCCCATATATCAGGGTAGGCACAGAGAGCGTAGTGGTCAAGACTCCACTTTCACAAGTTCTCCACTTTCCACACAAGTCGAAGCATTTCATTGAAGTTATAACATTTCAGTTGCATTACGAGTGACGGAACTTAACGCCGCGCTTTCTATTGCCAGAGCGGTGACAACGAGAATAATATCCCTGATGGGGATAAAGCTCTATATACATATTATAATGCATAGAAATGTGTAGCAATAAAATAAATAAGCATCAGATCTATTTTATGTTTTGTTTCTTACTTTTATTTCTTATTAAAGTAAATTATAGCGAGACTTACCACATTCCCGTCATCCGGATCGTACAATCTCTGCAAGAGTTGTATTAGCGTGGACTTCCCGCAGCCGCTCGGCCCCACCAGCGCGATGCGCTTGCCGCTCGGTATCAGCAGGGACAGCCCGCGGAGCACCTGCACCTCGCGGCGTGTTGGGTAACGGAACTTTATGTTTTTGTATTGGATCTTCCCTTCGGCTGTCTGGTTTACAGAACATTCATATTAATATGTATAATACTAACTGTGCACGCGACTTCGTCCGCTTGGAGTTCTAAAATAAAAGTAGCCTTAGTTACTCCTTATTACATCAGTTATCTGCCAGTGAAAATATATCCAGCCATTTTAGAGATTAGCCAGAACATACTGACAGACAGACAAATAAAAAAAATTTAAAAATGTTTTGGTATACGTACCATGGACATATATATTCAGGAAAAAAGCGTTTATTTTATATACAAACAGACTACAACATAATTGACGTTCGTTTCGTTTATATCTTGGCGTATAGCATAGTATCATAATCGTGTAAACATTGTAATACGTTAATTTGCAGTCAATTTTCAGTCAATTTAAAGGCATTTTGACTGACGGACTTATTGTTTGCACTTTGTGTATTCAGATAATTGTACTTTAAAATATAACTTAATTTTAGCTGATACAATTCTACTTTGTTATAAAAAATACAAATATAGTAACTTATAAAGATATCCTGGCGTAGTGTGACAGCGTGACTGTAAAAGTGATTGGTTGTGCATTCGATTCAACTCGGGAGAATGATTATATTAAAAAATTTTAATTGTAAATTTTCCGCTCTGATACCAAGACAGAGCGCGGCGTTGAGTTCCGCCACTCAACACGCAACGTCTCGGATCCACTGTAACTATCCTGCTATGCGTAAAGTCGTTTTTTTTATGACTATATACATTGTGTTGTCTTACGCCAGCCTTCACAAATATCTCAATTAGATTACATGGTAAAGGGAAGATTAACAGTCACAAAACAAATGGGCAGAACGTTGCCACCAAAACGGTTGAATCGACGTCCTAAAATATAACATATAGGAATATGAACTGTATAATAAAGGTGGCAATGTGGATTAATGGGAGAATATTTGAGTGTAAACGCGATTGGTTATTTGCTCGATCCAAGCTTGACTATATCAATATACTTAAATTATATTCATTACTCCATATTGGCAAAGCAAAGTGCGCCGTTGACTTTGATCTCATGAGTTTTGGGGCAGAAAGTGAAAAACGGAGTGTTTTGACACTGACTTCTCTATGTGGGGAAGACACGAAGTTGCTTTTTAATTATACTTACATAATCCTCAGGTACGGAGGGAGCATGAGTGCTTTCAATGAGCGGCCGTCGCTCCAGTAAGGTCATCACTCGTCCGGCAGCAAGTACCGCTGCACCGAAGTTGGGTGCGAACGCTAGCGCCTGTCCCATCATCCACGCACCGAAGATTAGGGCTTCTGACACTCTGGTGGGTTAACAATTGCTTAGAAGATTTATGTATGATGATATGTGGTACTATAAGTTGATATAATTATGATTCATATTGGGGAAATTATAATATTTAAGCTATTTCCTTAGGTTTGGCCACTCAACATGCAATGTTTGAAAATTGGCGGATAAAAATTATACTTATTTAAAAAAAAAATGCTGCACTTCAGTTTAATACTACATATAACACAGCAAAAGCTCGTACAAATTTAATCAACACAGTATTATCTATGATAAAACAAACATTATAATTACGACACAAGTTCTCTCAAGGAGGTATAAGTATATTATTTTCAACTCCCTGCTCTAATAGGTCAAAGTGTAAGGTACGCTACGTACCTTCATTAGATACAATGTTTCAAAGATTACAAAAATCACCTAATAACATCCCAACAACAATACAACATTTGCTTGAACGCATACTTTGAATATAATAGCATTAAAAAAAGCTCAATAAGGATAAAAGAGTATGGACCAAGTAAACAGCTCCTACGTAGACCGGCACAAATGCCAAAACACGCAACTTTACAGGAGAGCGATTTGAAGGTTCCTAAATTTTTTTTTTATTAGTTATTAAAATTTAAGCGACATAAAACATTCAGAAACTTAAGTAATGATAAATAAAACTATCCCAACGTAGGACCAATCGAAGCATCTATAGCGATATAATACTATAAATCTGAAAGTAAGTAAGTAATTCTGTATATCTGTCTGTGACGTCATCGTTGCTAAACCGCTGAACCAATTGTGATGAAATTTTATATAGAGATACTTGAGGGTCTGGCGATGAATATGATAATTTAATTATCTTACGAATACCCTGCTGAAAATACGAAACAGCTATAGTTCACACGGGCGAAACTGGTCGCGCCGCGAGCTGGTCGCTAGTTGAAAAATAAAAATACGACCTTACTAAGAACAGAGGGCTATATAAGAAACTCACTTAATAACATCCTTGTAGGGCACCTCCCTGTTAGCGACGAGTACGCCGCCGTACCACAGCGACAGCGCGTAGCCCGCGACGGGCGCCGTCTGGCCGAACGCGAACACGGCGCCGCGCCAGCGCAGACTGTGGCGCGCCGCCATCCGGGCGCCCACGCCGGCGTGCTGGTAGCGGGACAACACGCCTTCTTCGCCGCCTGTACACACGCATTAAATATATTACAATTCTTAAACATCATAACAAAACATCTAATCTATCTATACATAATATAATAAAAATGTGTCTGATAGAAGATTTATAAGAAAATAATGTTTTTTCTTTTCAGTTTATCAGTGCGTTTGTGCACGCTAATATAAGAAATAGCTTAACCGATTTAAATGCAGTTTTGATTTTTGTATTTTTTTTTATTAAAAAAGTTAAGGTTAGGTATTTATTTTATTTCAATCAGCTTATAAATAAATTAATTTAAATTATAGCCGTGTAAGCAGGCATAGACGCGAGCGGGTAGCTAGTCGTAATTTAAAACAAACACATCAAAATCAAAAGCACTTACAAAAAGCAGAAACGGTTCTTATATTAGTGATAGCTTCCGTAGCAATAGTGGTCGCTTTATTCGAAGCTTCCCTTATAGTGGCTATGCCCTCAGCCAACACTCTGCCTTCCAGCAACACGGCCGCTATGACCATCGGCACGGAGACTAGGGACACTAACGTCATCTTCCATGTGTAGCACATTGAGACTATAATGCCTATTAGAATAGTCGCTGACGCTTGCATTAAAGCACCTATACGAGTACCTGTTGCCTAGAAAAATGTAAAAAAACAATAGTTTATTAGTTAATTTTTATTAAGCACTAGTAGTTGCCCGCAACTTTGTTTGCGTGAACTTAATGACCAACATTTTTTAAGGTGCAATTTCGTTATATCTTATAGTATAACTGATCTATTATGATTTTACGTCAGGTCTTCAAAGTCAATTGTAGAATAAGTCCTGCTGAAGCTGAAAAGCTATACAAGAAGAAAAGGTTTAATAAAAATCCGTCCAGTAGTTTCAAAAATGCGCACGCGTACAAACATACTCTTTTTATAGTATATATAGATTTTATATTTACGATTTGGAAACCGGTTCTGGAACATGAACATGAACAAGAAAATTCTAATAAAACTTAATTGTGACCCAAATATCACTATAAATGTTATGTGATTTGTTTAAGAATGAAATATTCTAATTCATTTATTCCTTTAGTTTTTTTTTTGCACCTTTCGCTTTAACCCCGCATAGCGGGGTACGCAGATAGAACTTGTTTTCAACACAACGCCACGCTTCGTGTTACTAGAGAAATGACAATAAAAATTGCACTTTATGGCATTCTAATAAATGAGTCTTTTGAAAAGTGTATATATAAAGTATAATTTGAATAAGTGTATTTAACGTACCCCCTGAACGGCGGCAGCGTCAGCAGCAAGACGCGAGCAAAGGGCTCCAACGCCATTTAAAGGATTATCGAACCAACCAATTTCTTGTCGTAGCATTGTCCGAAATGCCGCAACTCTGTATTCAGAAAACGATATAAATATATAAAATGACATATTTTTAAAAAATGTATCACAATTATTAACGTAAAGGGGTATCGAACCCGCGCCAATTGCGATGTGAGCGCTAAGCCATACTCTATCCAGCTACGTCAAAATTATTATGTGTTTGCTACAATTTATTTTTGTTGTTAACATCTGTTTAGAGACAAAATGAACACGTTCTGTAGTACAGGTAAGTTCAAAATTTTAATACGCCTTCTAAAAACGTTTTTCATGCTTTAAGTGTGCTCATTTTGTGTGTCTAATCAGAAAACTCCCAACTTAGTCACTTTATAACAAATACCATAAGTTAATTATTGATTTCTATACGAATTTTAATATATTTTTTTATTTTTTTTTATTTAAAAACAATGTGTGTAAAAGACATATCTAGAAAACGTATAAAAATTTGAACGCAGCGGGAGTTGAAGCCGCGCCTCTTGAAAACCGTTCAAGCGCTTTTACCGCTAAGCCATGCCTTCTAACATCCAGCTGCATCGAATTGTTATATGCAATAAGCAACTTATATTAGCATATATAACGTTTTCTAAATATGGCTTATTCAATTTCCTAAGTGTGCGAATAACACTTTAAAAAAAATGTTAGAAAAAGTCTTACCTCAACCTCGCAGTCAATCTAACGCCAGTTACATTAAAGACGAATATTTGGAAGAATATACCGACACCGGTGTACACTCCCACACACAAGAACAAAATTGCTATGATATTTGTCCCATTACGAACGTAGTTTTCATCTTTACTTTCCAATAACTAAAACAAATAAATAAATATTTATATTAAAATAAATCAAAGATATATTATGTATACGATATATCATGTTGGGGCTATTTATTTTATAATTGAAAATTAAAAAAAACCATTTACTATACTATACCACCAGATAGTATATATCTTGCCACCAGAACGGAGAATTTGAAATCGTTAAATATTATCATTTACCCGAGATGGAGTCGAACCCACACCCCATTGCGTATACAGTCATACGCTGTTACACTTATCACCGATTGAATGAAATTATATTCTGAAAATTGCCATGCCTATGTTTATATAGAGAAAAAGTGCAGAAAGCCAATAAGTTTATATAAAAATTCAGTAAATTAAAAACTGTGCTATAACAACGCGTCAACGGTTGGTGGGTTCTCCATATTAATTGTAATAACAATAAGTTCATATTCATACAAATTATCTTCGATGCAATGTCAGCTTTGTGTAGCATTAAACCTTTTTGAAATACAAAAATATATTTGATCAACTTACACCATAGGTCTCTCCAAAGAGTATTGCAAAACAGGGGAAAGACGAGCCAACAGCTATAGCCGCCATTATTCCTACAGCCATCAAGTACTTCTCCGGTTCACACAGCTTAAGGATCTGCCAGGTGGTCGGCTCGAACTCCTTCTCCTCCTTATCATCCAGAACAACGTTGTCTTCAGATCCCGAGTCTTCCTCAATGGAGTCGCTTTTCATGGAATCCAGCGACACCATCTTCTGTAACTTCGCTTTTCGTACTAAAGTATCTGTAGTTGGATCAGAGTTAGCTGTGGATTTTTAATAAGTATCTACGTTAGTTCTACTTTGGGAAACCTTTCTGTAAAAAAAATATTATTAGCCCACAATATGAAAAGTGATAGCGTGCTTGATGCCAGATTTATATATCCACGTTTGAAATATATATATATATATATATTTCTCTATATCAATATTGACTTGAAGCCCTTGAATACCGTCTAGTGTAAGCTTATATAAGTTTTCGGTACTATAAATGTCTTTGATAAATAATTTTATACTTAGCAAATCATAATGATATACATTCATAATAAAACTTTAGAATTTTCATTTGCAAAATTTCAATAAACGAAGATGAAGAATTATTCTGAAATGCATTAAATATATTTTTTTACTAAATACTTACGTTTTACTGATGAGTTATCAGTTGGTGCAATACTTGGCTCATTCTCCAGCACTAACTGGTAGTAATGACCTCTAAGGTTTAAAAGCTCTTCGTGAGTGCCTTCTTCTACTACTTCCCCTTTTTCGATAAATATTATTCTATTGGCGTTCAACACCGTTGCTAACCTGTAAAAAAGAAAAAATTGTTAAATGTCAAATTTATATATGTACAAAGAGAAATTACGCTTTGTATTGTTCACCAAAGCGAATATATGATAATAATTAAATTATAATCATTCCACTGCGTGGGAATCGAACCCACAATCACAATCTAATCACAGTAACAATTAGACGCTTTCTCACTGCGTCACGATGATCTCGATGATTTTTATTAATTAACTAGTTGCGCCCGCGACTCCGGCGCGAATTTGTCACGTCGCGTCCGCGCTTGGAATTCTACAATAAAGTACTCCTTATTACATCAGCTATCAACCAACAAAAATCCCGTCAAAATCAGTCCAGCCCGTCCCAGCGATTAGCCGGAACAAATGGACAGATTGTAATTTATTTTATTTTAGTATATGCATTTGGTAAAAAGCGTTTATTTTAATATTACAAACAGACACCATTGAGAGAGAGATAAGATACGCCTACAGCTGGATACCTACCTGTGGCTCACCATGATGGTGGTCCTGCCATGCGCCGCAGCATCCAGCGCCCTCTGCACTTTGGCCTCGCTCTGCGAGTCCAACGCCGAGGTGGCTTCGTCCAGTATGAGTATCTTTGGCTTGCGAACCAACGCGCGGGCGATGGCGATGCGCTGCTTCTGTCCGCCTGACAGTTGCGCCCCTCTCTCGCCGATCAGCGTGTCGTAACCCTGTTCATTTGTTTGATAACTTTAATAAATATAAGTAACTTAGTTAATAAATTTAGTTAATATGCTGCAAAAACAGTGTATAAGTACTCACATTAGGCAGATATTTAATAAAACTATGGCAGTACGCTTGCTTCGATGCTACTATGATTTCCTCATCAGTGCAAGATGGATTGCTCATGCTACAAATAAAGATATTTTTTTTAAAATCGTCTTATACATAAATTGTAGATCACTTTAAAATATTACTGTATAAGTTAAATTAAAGTTTATACAATCATATTATTGCAAAATATATAAATCACAGTAACGGCTGTAGAATCGAGTTCTTCTCTAGGAATTATTATGATAAAATCATTAATTTCACCACTCAATGTAAAAGCACGCAAAGCACGACTTTAAGTTCTCCCACTCAACAAACAATATATTCAAAATGAGTGAAAATTGAGAAAGAAAATGGCCTTAAGACTAGGTACTCTCTGCCCAGCTAGAGGCGGAGGATGTGTGAGGTAACAAAAAAAAAAAAATCTCACCGTATATTTTCTTTAATTGTTCCAGCGAACAATACAGGCTCTTGCCCAACAACAGCTACGTGATTTCTGAAATGCCTCACGTTTATATCTCTCAAGTCGTTCCCGGAAGCGGTCACCGACCCCATGTTAGGATCGTACATCCTTTGTAAGAGCTGAAGCACTGTGGACTTGCCGCTACCACTCGACCCTACTAAAGCTACTGTCTCGTTGCAATTTATTTTTAAGCTGAGACCGTTTAAGACCTATTGGAAATAAATTAAAATATATTTAGTGTATTGGAATTGGTAATATTGCCATATATTAAAACTAGTTTAAATCTGCAACTATGTCTGCACCAGGAATGGTAAAGTCTCGCTCCTTCCCGTTTTCGTAGGCATTTCGAGAAATCTTTTACGAGTAGTGCGTGCTACGAGCTTACTACAAGCAGTACTTTCGACTTCGACTAGAATCACTCAGTAACACAAGAGTTTTATATATATAAATGTAGATGACATTTCGTTAAAATTTTATGTGCAGATGTAAAATTCTCATTCAAATAAGTAATTCTGTCCATTGTGAAAATCGTAAAAACTGTTAAGTCTCATCCTGGGATAATTTTTATAAAATATACCGCGTATAACACAGTCTTATTAAGTTTTAGTTAGCTTATAAGTTTACTCAACGTTACGCAAAGATTGCGGCTTTAAGAAATTTTCTTTGCAAAGCACCTTCAAGTATATTCATTGTTACACAGCTTTTGGTGAATGTTGCCTGTTGGTTGACTTATTCTTAAGATATACAATTTGTATAGAAAATTATTCGGCATCACTAATCCCAAAATGAGAAGTATTATATGTAGAAAAATACACACACACACACAGGCACGTACAAACAACTTACCTGAACGTCAGGTCGAGCTGGATATCTAAAATAGACATCCTTTAATTCCAAGTCCCCTTCCAGCACAGGCGTGCTGCCGTCGCTGGCCAGGCTGTCGATGTTGGGCTTCCGGTCGAGCACCGCGAATATGGCGCCGGCGGAAGCGCGCGCGCTCGCGATGGCCTCCAGGTGCGGCGCCGTGAGGCCCACGTTCTGGGCGCCTTGGAGGACGCTGAAGAAGATCTACCAAACAGCCGGGTTAAGGAGCTTGCAAATATCAATTTCCTTCTTTTAGATTGAGAAAAGTTACTGATGCATCATTCTGTTTAAGTACATAAAGCAACTCAAACCTACATTTTGCCTACATAGACCAGAGGATCTAATATTGACATGCTTTTATTAGCTTCACTTATATATATCTATCTATAAATGTCAGTTAATTTTGCAGTACTACTTTGAAACACTTCTTACAGTTGGATTGAAAATATGCACATTAGTATAAATTCGATAAGAATATTGCCAGGATGAACAGTCAGTCGATTCATCATCGATCGCAAAATATTCTACAATATATTGGCGCGAATATAAGAAAACACAAACAGATTCTAAATACCAGTATTGATGGGCAGAGCGTGGACTTACAATCATCAGCACCGCGGGAGTGTACACTGGCACGGGCAGCCGGCGACTGTCCAGTATCAGCCCAACTCCGTACCAGAACGCCAGCGCGTACGTCGCGTAGATGATGAGCCACATGAAGCCGCTGCCGATGCCCGAGTACACGCCTTTCTTCATGCCCGTCTTCTTGGCTGGGTCTAAGCGAACTTGGTATCTGGAAGGAAGGCTTTTATTCTAATATATATTCTTCCGACATAGTTCTCAGGTCGACAATAATTCTTGGAATAATATAATATTTGACGATAATATGTAATGGTTAATAATTATACTACTATTATTTTGTACTACTATTTTGTACATCTTAACATTTTTAATGTGCTCAAAATCAAAATATTCTTTATTCAAATAGGCAAGCACTTTCGTCAATTAACATAAAATGTCAGTGTTGTAAGTTTTAGCGGCAACTGCCACCGGCTCGGAAGGCAGTTCTGCTGAGAAGAGCCGTCGAGACGCTCAACAACTGCTCCTTTCAAATAAAACTTTTTTTAAGTTTTCTTTTTCTTTGGTTGTTTAAATTATCTTTTAGTTTAATTTGTATAACTTAACTTAATTTTAATTTGTAAATTTGTGCAATATTCCCACACTAACCAACTTCAAGCAAGTCTTGCACATGGGGCGGTCTGCGTATAAGGCATTTCCCAGCGTCACAAAAAAATCTGCCTGTAAGTTGTTTTTTTTATCTATGCAATTCTTTTCAATTTTTGCGTTTGTTTTGTGTATATATTCGTGTTGGGTATGTACGGGCATGCCTTATAAAATAATAAATATATAGCATTTGCTGCTTTAAGAGTTTTTGTGACATGTCAAAACTTTCAATAATACAACTGACATAAAAAATCTAAAAAAGGACTTGTTATTAAATTACCGATCTATTTCTTTTTGTTCCCCACCAAAAGCAACAACAGTTCTAATAGAAGATAGAACTTCCTCTGCGATGACTCCGGCCACGCTGTACGCTTTCAATTCTTGCGATGTGAGTGACGATTGAACCTAAGGAAAGTTTTAAAATAAATATTATACAAGTTTCGACGATTATGTAATATTTGTAATATAACTTTATTTAATAAAACAATATTTTTTCAAATTATTTTTACTAAAATCTTTGAACTCAATGTTGTCGTAATTTGAATTTTGCGGTATATCATCTCCATCTATATATATATCTCCAATTATATTACATATTATAATTAAATATTTTTTAGTTTCACGCTTTTTTCCGCACAGCAGGGTAATCAGTCAGAGAGAACCAAGTGTCCAGACACTCCGTTTTCCATTTCCCGCCGGAAATCGAGACATTGCGTGTTGAGGGGTGGAACTTAACGCCCCTCAACACTCCAACGCTTTGCATTACCAAGAGACGGTACTAGAGCGAATAAATTAAAGTATTTTAAATATAATCATTTCCCCGAGTTGTAATCGATTACGCCATATTTATATATACGAGTATATATATATATTAAAATACGAATAAAAGACAAACCTTGGCAACAATAGCGGTGGTAGCGATAATAACGGGCGCACAGGACAGTATGACCAGCGTGAGCTCCCAGCCGTACACGCACGAAATGATGACGGCCGTCACGAACGACATCACCAGGTATATGAGCATGGGCACCTTCTCGCCTATTCCTTCCCGGTACTTTTCTACGTCACTAATGGGACAAAACTTTCATTTGAAATGTGAAAGTGACTATGTCTGTCTGTGACGTCATCACGGACGAACCGCTGAACCGATTGTGATCCAATTTTATATAGATATATTTGAGGGTCTTGGGTAAAACAATGGCTACTTTTTTCTCCCATCTTTTTTAAGTTTTACCAGAAATTTCATTGTTTTACGAAAGGCCGTCTGAAATACGAATGAAATATGGGTGAAGCCGCGAGTGAGTCACTAGTTTATTATATTGTGACGCAAACAGGTAAAAGTCACTAGTACTTTCTTTTCAAGCTGCACTCTTTCTAACATATAGCGGGGTGGTCAGAGAGAACTTATTGTCAAAACACTCCATTCTCCACTTTCCGTCCAAAATCAAGATATTGCTTGTTGAGTGATGGAACTCAAGGCCACGCTAAAACGTACGGAAAATTCTTAGATAAATGATGAACTTACTCAGAAACTTTGGTGGCAAAATTCATCGATGTGTTAAGGTCATACCAAGTAATGTCTTGACGTAACACAGCTTGTAAGAACTTTTCTTTTAGTCTCTCTATCTGAAATATTGCAGACGAATAATAAAATATAAATCGTCATATATACATGGATGTAATACATTATTTTCTTTCCAGTTTTTCCTGCATAGCGGTAGAGTGACTCGAGAGTGATCGTTGAATGACCGAACTCAACGCCGCGCTTTGACTTAAATACCGAAGCGAAGAAATGAAAATAATTGAAGAAATGAGCAAAATTCTATTCTTTATCTTATTTTTAATAATAGGTTTTTCGAGTGGGATTCGAACCCACAACCGATAGCGTTTGCTAGCGTTAATATTTATATTTTTTTCTCATATAACAAAATACCTGTTTTAAAGCCGTATAGTTGAACAGGTCTACACTAATTACGCCTACAAGGAACTGAAGTAATGAGAACACTGCGCAGCCGATGCCGAAGGCTTGCGAATCCTCGATCAGGGCTCGGCGATTCTCTTCTCTACTTGCATTTGTTCTAAATATTAAAAATTAAAGGATTTATAATGTTTTTAGTTTAAAATATCTCACTAATACTATAATTAGGTTTTTTTTAATTGTAAAATAGCGTGGCAATTTTATATAATAAATTATACATTAAACATTCAGAAATGAATGTTTGAATGAAAATTTCTCTGCATAGTATGTTGAGTGACGGAACTGAACGCCGCGTTGTCTTGTCATCAGGGCGTAGAAATGCAAATAATTTAAATTTAACGATACCCCCTCGTGTCCATGGCCTCATCTCATGACAAGAGAAAAAATTATAAAATCTAATGTAATTGCGCGTTTCAACAACGTTATTTGATATATGCGAAATTACATAACCTTAACAATTACTGGGCACACGCGTCTAACTTAAAAACACGTGTTATTTGGTACGAACGACGCAATTTACTCAGGTATAATAAATAATTATACCTTTTTAATTATATAAAAATACCTATACAAGATTACAACATTGATAAATGTAAAGTTTTTTTTGCAGTCTTCGTTTTATAAATAATTAAATATACTTACAATGTCCTCCCGCCCCCAAACCATGAGATAGCCAGCGTAGGTGTCGAAGTACCAATCATCACAGTGCGGTCGATCAGCAGTGATGTAAACTCTCCGTATACGATCACTCCCACGGGCACGAACAACCCGTTTAGTGATGCGAAAATCACTCCCGCGAATATAAGTACGAACTCCCATGGCTTTGCGAATCTAAACTAAAATAATAATGCTAGTTTTATTTACAAAATCTCAAGTGTTACTAACTCTCACGAAATTAAAAGAAAAGGGAAGCGATTGCGCCGTAATTGTAGGCGCAATAAAACATATATCTATAGTTATATAATATTGTCATATGAAAGGCTTGATGTTTGCTTCTGAGATTTTCTAATTGACTAGGCTTTGTTTTCAGCTCAACGCCGTGCTTTTGTTTTAACAGAGCGGACAAATGAGAGTATATTAAATATTTACATACGATATTTACGTCGCTAAAATCACCAATGTTATTTGAATATTTATTATAAGCAGCTTTGTGATTAATATTTCCGCATATCAGGGTAGGCTGGGAGATAATCTAGTGTAAAGACACTTCGTTCTCTAAAATAATATTACTTATATAATTTTATTCCCCGAGTATAAGCTATGTCCGGCGCGTTCGAAACGCTGTCCAACATCGCCACGACGGCCTCAACTATTATATTACATTCTCGATATATTATGTGGTATGTGATACATTTAATTTCGATTGCATCTTGTTAAATTGCATTGCAATATTTGTGTATCTTCACAAGAACCATCACATTTCGCAGCTAAGAAAATAGAACCCAATGTCAGAAACACGTCCATCTATCTAATTATTCCAAAAAAGCCTATGGCTATACATATTAAAAAAACATATCTATTGCGGAAGTCTAAACCAGCTTACTCATGTACCTTTGTGGGCATACGTTATATATATATATAGTAAATCCTATTAAAGTATCGATGACAATAGTAAAAAAAAAAAAATTTTTATTTCAATTGAAATATAATTTTGTATCAAAATTTGCTACAAGCCCCCTTGCCCTTAGAATTAAAACGTATCTTTATACTTTTTTTTTAACAGCCTCACCATTTTTTCCGCACTGCATAGTCAGAACAAATCTAGAAGACACTCCGTTCTCCACTTTCCGCCTAAAATCGAGACGTTGCTTGTGTTGCAAGTGGCGGAACGTAGCGCCGCGATTTGTCTAAGGTAGCAGAGCGGAGAAATGAAAATATTTTAAATTCTCCGATTGAGAATCGAACCTAAAACCATTTGCGTTTCCAGTCAGATGCTGTCCACTACGGTTTTAATATGACAATAGTAGCTTGTATACATATAATTGTACTTACTAGACTAAAGTACGAAACAGCCGATGTCGTTTGATTTGGGTCTGCACTGAAAGAAGCAAAAACATATTAACCCATGGTAATAACTACAAAGCAATGGTGAATGATGGCCTAAGTACTTCATGGATGGTGAAAGTGGTCTCATGAGCTACGTGTAAAGCGCAAGTCGATTTCGTACCATTTTGAAGATGCCATTTCCAACTGCAAAGCTTATATCCTTGCAGCTAAACAGACCAATGTTTTAGTAAATTACTTTTCAAGTTAAGTTATTTATGTTTTTTCTTATAATTAAAATTAAAATTGTAAATCTCTCTACAGAGATGCTAACAACTATTATAAGTTGCAATAAGCGTATAAGAATTTCGATGTAGTAGTATGTTGAACGTATGGCTTACCGGTCAGGGCGCTTGAACGCGGGTTCAAACCCCGCTGCGTTCAAATACTTATACGTTTTCTAAATATGTCTTTCTTAATAAATATTTCTTATGGTTGAAATAATTAATGTATTTTATTGAATTTAAATATACCTAAATGTTAGAAACGTAGTGTCAGTGGTGTGTGTCGAAACAATCATATCGGTCACACACAACCTACATATATCTTTATAAACAAAACAAAAATAGATGAAATATTCAATTGTAATTTTAATTAATATAATTGTAATTAATATTTTCGGCGCTGGACTGATTAGACTAATAATAACATCTTTTATACAAAAATGGTTCAATCATACGTTTAACTTTGCTGTTAAAATGTCAGTTAGCTGTTATCAAGTGCAGGTTTATTAAAAAATCTATGTATTTTGGGTGCCAATGTCAAATCAATTAGTTTGAACTTTAAGTTATATACGTTGAAATCTGTTAGTACAGTCGACATGACTCATATCATACGAACGAAAATCATACTTTCTATATGATTTTATTGCTTTTAAAAATAAACCAGTGTTTTCGCAATACAATCTAACAGATGAATATCTGTGTAACTTTTAATATAGTAGCGATTATTTATATATATTTTTTTCTAATCTATTATATCTATTTTTTTATTTCAAATAAAATACAGAGCACCAAAAACTACGTTCATTTGACGCTTTTTTCGTATCATCCACTGTTTTGTAGGTAAAGTTTGTTGATACTGGAGACAGTGTGTTTCTTTTATCAACTTTCGAAGGTCAGCTGAGGTATTCATTGGTTATTGTTGCAATGTAAAACATATGTACTTAATACCTATATATTAGAGTACATATTAGACCTATATATTAGGCCTATATATTAGACCTATATATTAGAGTGAGCTAGTATTAAATTATATCGCTATAAATCTCTACCTACGGCCGTGTCATATATGATTGTGTAACGATATCGTAACATTCGGACTTGTATATGAACGAGACTGATCTGCACACTTGAATGGGTGCCAATTTTTCCAGTAGTTTAGCTTTTTTATTTCTCGTATTCAAACATGTAATATGCTGGGTTTTTATTTTATTGTCAAATTGTAGTTTTATTAACCAGGGCACACTATGTTCTTAATTGACGATCGAGTATGACGGTTTTAGTTTACGCGTGATAAGAAATTAATAGTTGTTCTTAAATTTCATTGCATTTTTTTTGTACGTATATTTTTAATGTGGCGTAGCACTAATCTGGTATTCTAGGCATTATGTATAATACGGGCAAGTTTTGTTAAATGTACAATTTTTTCTTGTTCTAAACTTTTTTTTTTAAATAATACGTTTTTCACCGTTAGGAGGATTTCCGTCACCAGAGGATAAGTTGGCAGTTGTGGTATTCCTTCTATTGTACACAGTTGCTCTAAATTAACAACTCTAATTTAAAAAATATTGACAACAATTTACAAAGTTTAGCTTCGATTTCGAAATTTATTGGACTAAGAATTTGTACACTATATTTTCTCATTCAGAATCCAATTTGGCTTAGAGATGCCAGGGTTCCATATTGCTTACAATTTCTAGTTATCATATAGTTATTTAAATTGAAATTAACAAAAGTTTCCATTAGATCCATTATATTTGTTAAGAATTATACATATTTATAAAAAAAATTACTACTACTATAAACTACATACAATAATATACAGATTTCTAAAACATAATATACAATAAAAAAAATCTTATAATATAAATATCAAAAAGCGCTTACCCCTCCTCTTTAAGCGCTTTTTCAGTAATATAAGCGGACTGTTGAGCGAGCGAGCTGATTGTAAGCGAATTCTGACGGAAGCTGAGCGTCAGCGCTGGCCGCTGCTCGCTCCTGCGCTGTGATAACCTTGTAACGCTCCTGGACGACTCATTACGTTTCATTCTCGGGTCAGCCGCTCTGGAAAATTTATTAATTAGGTTACTTTTGAACAAATTTTCTGAACACCATTGAGATGCAGTGAAGACGAGTATTATTGAACACGATGCTCGTAGGCTTAAATATATCTCATTATTTCTCGGTCTACATGGACAATTTGCGCTGTCGATTTTGGACATTATCCCAGCATATTCACTTACTTAGCGACCGGACAAGTATAGAAAATATATATAACAAATACAAACATTTAAAAAAAATTGCTACAAACAACATTTAAAAAAAAGTAACTTATGAAAAACATTTTTAGAAAACATATAAATTTAACGTAGCGGGACTCAATCCTGCACCTCTTGGGATCTACGCCGCATGTCCTATCAACCTTCACCGAAATCTTATACGCTTGTACAATAAAAACTTATAACTTGTGTTGATTGTGCTTAGAAATAATCTTTGGGTAGCAGAAATTTATAAAAATCGCTCTACAAGATGCTAACAATAAAAATAAGTTTAGCTACATAGAACATATGGCTTATTGGTCAGAGCACTTCGATGATTTCCAAGAGACACGGGTTCGAGTCACCCTAAGAAATGCGTGAAGGTATAAAAAAAACTGTTTACCCAACGCGTATCTGCTCTGAGTATTAGTGTTAATACATTCACTTTGTGTAAAACGGTATAATCTCCAAACTTTGCCTAGTTTGACCATTAGACGTAACTCGTAGGCGACTTCTAGAAAATATATATAACTTTTTTAGAATACAAGGATTTTTGTTGTTTTTATGTAATTAAAAAATAACTAAATATTCTATACCTATTTTATGAACTTTATTTTATTTAAATAATTTCTCAGCTAATGATATTGTCTTTGCCTTTTTAAGTGAACTATGTTAAGTTTACTTAAAAAGACTGAATTGAGAAAAGTTGAAATATTATACCATTTTCGTTTTCAAGTAAACCTCTCTTGCATTGGTATACCGTGGTACATTTTACTTTTGTAATTATTTTAATTAGTTTTACCGTAGAGCTTCAAGCTATATTATATTATAGTTACTTAATAATAGTTTCGATTATTTTAAATCATTTTATCGCCTATCAAATGTCAATTTTCTACTGACATATTGACAATTGAGATATTGAAAATTCTTTCAGGAAAATTACAGAATTACACACATATTTTTTTTTTACAAAACCTGAAAAGTAATAGTAGTCTTTTAGCTTTTAATATTATTGAATATTTAATTCTTAATTTCTATGAAGGGAACAGAAGTTATATTTATTTATTTTGATAATTGTTTTAACGGCGAAGCGGCAGCGTTGGTGTAGTATATCAAAAATATATTTTATTGGACAATGTGCCTTAATAAATGATAAAACCGATGTGGTTTAAAATTACATTAATTTATCATTATTCAATTATTATTATTTATTAATAAGAAATGATATAGGCTTTCAAATTTGATCTTTATAATGAAAGTTTTAAGCATGTTCGCGTCTCTTCTTGAGATGTTTAAAAGAGATATAATTTTGTATTATCGCCATAGATATAACTATACTGGCATTTTCATATCAAATTGAAATTAATTATATTAAATTTCCTTCTAGAAAAAAACTCTTAATATTTTGAATAATAGGCATTTTGATATTTTATATTTTTTTATTACAATTCGTTAATAATGGAAATGTATAGTACAAATCGATTCGAGTCCGTAGCACCACTGCAATGCGACGTGGCGCCTCACGCTCGCTGTGACTACGGTTTACTGTTCTATGACGACGCGATAGGAGTATTTTGCTATTGTATTAATTAAGTAATTAATATAGATTTTTGTTACATATGAAGATTAGAGTAACTTAAAATCGCACTTTAATCAATTTGTAGAAAAAACAAGCCACATTAAACAAAAAATATGTAAAAACCTTGTTTGTAGAAACGACCCTTAAAAATTATTAAATTTTATGCCAAAAATACCTTCTCAAACTGCTGAACCGATTTTTGCCAAACATAGCTTTTTTAACATTTCTTTTATTTATGTGTTATTCGCTCACTTAGGAAATTGAAAAAGACATATTTATCGCAGCGAGATTTGAACCCGCGCCTCTTGAACATCAAGAGTTTGTTCAAATCCTGCTGCGTTTAAATTTTTATACTTTCCAATGAAAAAAACCACATCGAAATCGGCCCATCCGTTTGTGAGGTACGATTGCACAGATATACAGATCGACGTTAAGCTTATAACACTACTCTTTTTGCGTCGTGGGCTAAAAATGATAATCGAGCTGTGAATTTATACTGATCCTTGCCTTTAATTAGAGATGCACCACTGTAACATATAATACTTTTATAATATACTAGCTTTGTCCGCGTGGAGATTTTACATCAGCTATTTGCCAGTGAAAGCCCCGTCAAAATCGGTGTAGCCGTTCTAGAGATTAGCCGGACACAAAAATTGCAAAAAATAATATTGTGTATACATATGCATTTAGCATATATATACCATAATATTAATTTATTGACTACAATGGTTCACTATTTTGGCTTTAATGGCTTGAACATAAGATACTTACTTGATGTTTTGATCAATTCACACGATGTCTTTATAACTTGTAGCTTATTTGTTATTCTGATGTATAAGCTATATTATTGTGAAGTTTTATTAAAATCCATACAGTAGTTTTTACGTGAAAGAGTAACAAACATCCTTACAAACTTTCGCGTTTATAATATTAGTAGGATTGACAATTTTTTTTTATTTTACGCTATTCCTGCATAGCAGTCGTTACTTTCAACTTTCGAAACACTCCGTTCTGCAAGTAGCAGAGCTTAACCCTGTTCAGTGTATTGTCAGAATGGTGTAATGAAAATCAGCAGTTTTCCAGTATCAGGATAGGACCCTCAAACTGACGTCACGTTTACAGACAGACGTAGCTTATACCATGAAGGGCCTTTATTCTGATACTGTATTTGAGAATTTTTGTATATTCTCCATTTTTCAGTGAACGTAAAACGTGCTTTGCCTAAGTGTGCTAAGCAGGGATTATGAGACGTACATATGAATACTAATTGTTCATTCGCTCTCTCACGCGAGCTTTAAGTGCTTATAGTTTTCTGTTTCTTGACGCTTTTGTTCTCATAAAATACGTATTTATATGTTTATTTATATACATATATTGTATTTTCTGGTATATTTTATATAAAATAAGAACTAATTATTAATATTAGCTTAGACGAAATAATATTTATTTATACATATGGAATACATATATATGAAAGTCGTGAATGGTTATTATTATTACATAACTTGAAAATACGTAGGTATATTGACTTTTGTAAGTAGCTTTTTATTAACAAAACGACGTTGTGGCTCTATTTGAACTGATGAGTCGTCGTAGGTTGAAATCCCACTTGGTTGGATCTTAAACAAACCATGATACGGTTTTCGCTATCTGTAAAATAACATCTGTAAATGTCAGTTAGTTGGAGAAAGGAGCGCTATATTAATGATAACTGGATCTTTACAACCTGAAATATGGCAATTTCGAGTAAAATTGGTGAAAATTACAGAAAAAGTACATTATATACTTCAATCATGAAAAAAAACCAAGACTATCTTCGAATCTACTTCAAAAACAGAAAATTTGCATAATATACCTCATGAAGACTAAGTTCGTTAGCATAAGGCCTGAAAAACCAATGACGTCACAGCCAAAGCGTATTTTACATAATATCTAACAGACATTCCAACCACACCTGACTGTTCAAGCGTCATAATAATGTGCCTTGTATTAAATAAGGGCTACTTTCGTGCAACAAGTTTATAATAATAGCTAAGACGCACTGGCACATGCACTTGGCTTGTCATATATCCCACAATAACATGTCCTATTCAAAATTGGCTGGCCCTTGATCTAAATCAATTTTGTTAACTAAAATAAAACGTCTGCCGTCTGGCAATCTAATAATTATAATATGTAATGTTGAACATCCTATGTATTATATATCTATATATACATATACGAAACTCCCTTTACTCAGTGACTGATAACAACATACAGCCGAAAAGCTGATTTTTGACATGTTTGACGAGTGTAAGGTAGAAATAAGAGCGATTTTTTTTAATTTCTACGGGAATGGGGAAGTCCCGTTTATATGTTTTAGTCTCCAAACGAAGTAGCGGGTCACAAACTCGTAATCTATTAGTTCTGTAAGTTTAGAGTTAAGCTAAGCTTTTTATATCTACAGTTGTAGTGTCTACGCTTTTACATTGAGTGCTTCTTGAGAAACAATAGCCAACATTTTTGTTGTGAAAATAGATCTGGAAAAGAAACTTGTATAAGGTGTCGTTTTGATGTTTTGTTGTATTTATTCAAATAAAAAAATACGAGATAAAGTTGGGACGTTTGTCTACACAAAGTGTAAGGTCAAATTTTACTAGGAAAAGTATTGAAATACAAGCGTTTTCTAGATATTATCCACGAAGTCATTTTAAAATTTTCACAATTTTCCTTTATATATTATACAATCGGTACTAACAATGCACTTGACTGATACGCAGTGGTTTGTTTACAAATAGTTCATTTCCAAACAAATATTTAACTGAACAGTCCACGTATCGATTAAAAACAGTTTGTACTAGAAGTAATCTTTTATCAATGTAGGGCAAATTTATATTTAAGAAATATGATTCAGATTTTAATACTTGTTTTTTTTTGTCATGTAAAAAGAATAGACGTTATGGGAAAGTGTTTTTTTTAATCCAAAAGTATCCCTATTATGAATAACCTCCTCTAACAATAATCGCTGTTAATACATTTTTTTTGTATAATCAAATAGTCTTTGGTCTTTGTATTTTAAATAAAACTATTTAAACTAGGTTATTATTACACTTAGGATATAAAAAATCTTTTTTTTAATAATCGTATAATTTTTTTGATAGAGTTAGAACGCAAACGCAGTGCGTTCAATTTTATTTAATCATTTAAAAATATTTCATATATAGTAGTCTCTCTTGCCTAGCGATTGTTCGTAGAAAAATAATCTTTGTTTAGCAGTAATTTGTAAAAATATATCTACAGAGATGTAAAAACAAAAATAAATGGTCTTAAAGGTATAAGAATTTCAACGTAGCCGGAAGTAAATTGCATGGCTTAGAGGTCAGGGCGCTTGGACGGTTTCCAAGAAGAACGGGTTCGAATCCCACTGCGTTCGGATTTTTTTAAGTTTTATAAAAAAACGCGTATAACACTTTAGTATTCTGTCATGAGACTGTAGGTATAGAGTCTAGACTCTCTACCAAGACTTTAACCACGGATTATTGTAATAGTTTCTAGACGTCGAATTTTCAAAATTTTCGAATAAACAAATATAAGCTAAGAATATAATAAAAAAAGTTTTACTTAAAATAAAACAATTTTAACCAGATTCATCAATCAATAAATCAATCTTAAATCAGTTAATCGACCGTAGTTAAGGCGTGCCTAGCATGTTATGATATAGGGTGTAAATTCTTATTATGAGGATAAAATCGAGACATGAGAAAAAGTTACTGCCGCTTCGTCCTACGTTAGATGTCTTAAGCGCTGTAGCTAAGGTTTTAGTAAACTATGACGGAAGTAAAATGTTTATTTTATATTTTATAATGTATTTTCTAAGGTTGGCCAGTGCTACGGCCCTTAACATATACGGTAACTCAATTATCTCTTTAAATATGTAAAACTTACAAATTATATCTAATATTTTATTTTATCTATATTATACATTTTTGAATAAAAATGATTGAATAGGATATCTACTTTAAGAAATAATTATAATTTAATTATTTCATTTCTTCACCCTGGTGTACATGACAAAGCGCGGCGTTGAGTTCCGCAACACGTAACGTCTCGAATTCGGACACTTGTACACGTGTCCGGACCCGATAACAATATAATATTTTAATGGCCTGATGTCATTACAGTATGATGAGAAATTAAGAAGTATTTTTTTTAGTTTAAAGCAAACAATTTTTAAAATTCAGATAAGAAACTTTGTGGTCAATTTTCTTAAACAAATTTTACGATACTACCTTTATCCAATCAGGTCTTTCATTATGTATTGCTTGGCTTTACTAGTGCATGTCTAAAAGTCATTAGTAGCAACTTGAATTGTATTGTCTGATTTAGTGATTCGAACAGATATATGACCTTAGCTACGATGCTTAAAAAAATATGCCTATGTATGTACAAGATATTTTGTAGCGCGTATTTGGCGGCGGCTCAGTGATTCTGGGTTCAATTCCCATTTAAGTTAATCTTTATAATGATTTATAAAGACTTTTTTGAGGGCAACGACTGATGTTCGGTTTTGTAATGATGGGTGCAGATCTCTAAATTAGTGTAACATAAAGAACAAAAGAAAACTTATGTTTAACGCATTTATATACGTGCTAAGAAAAGTATATGCTCCTATTTACTTTCTTTAGATCTTATTATATATCATAACGAAATTTCTGACCTACATAAAAAAACAAATCTAATTAAAATAACAGTAAAAATGCGAGTAGGTACTCTATAAATCCAAGGTTCTTAAATTGTTATTTTTTAATTAATAAAATAAAATAATATTTTTAACATTTTTAGTGTTATTCGCACACTAAGGAGATTGAAAAAGACATATTTCGAAAACGTATAAAAATTTGAACGCAGCGGGATTTGAACCCGCGCCTCTTGAACCGTTCAAGCGCTCTGACCGCTTAGCAGTGAAAGCTTTTTCTAAATATGTCTTTTTAAAATAAAATAAGCCAAAACCACTTTGTGTAAATGTTACAATAGTACGAGTATGAGCACAGACTTTTTTAACGCATAGACTAAGCTTGTATGAATGAAATACTTATAAATAAATTACTTAAGCTCACTACAATAAAATAATAGAAGCCATCGTGATGCATGGTTGGTTATGGGATCGATTCCACTTCGTGAATGAAAATAATTTAAATATAATCCCTAATAATTAAAAAATAATTCCCTATACACCATCATCGCGCATATCAATTCCAAAATTAACTATTCAATGATCTTATATCTAAAATAAATTAAAATCAAAGTTTAATAACTTATTTATTTTTAGATCTAATTATTATATCATAATTTAATTTTGTTCGCACTCTATAAATATATTACTAGCATTCTGATAGCCAGTGGAATAATTCGATTGTAATGTTTGGTTGGGCGCCGCGACGACGACGCCTTAGTGGCGGCGTTCAATTTTCTTTTACGGTGCCTTCGAATAACCCCAATATCCGTGAAAGATATTAAATTTATGACAAATAAATAATATAATATTGTTATAATAATGTTGTATTGTTTGTGTATAATATTTAGATTATTAGATAATAGGAGGCCTACTAATCATCGCAAAGGCAAAATAGAATATTTTTCTGTAGCCAACGTGCTTTGGAACTCGGATAAAAGAAAATAGATAAACGCCAATACAGTAATACTATTTTCATATTTTCACACAAGTTTTTTTTTTATATTATTTGTTTATCATAAATATTTATATCGTAGGTGTATATCTGGCATACCGTTATAACCCGTTACACTGCGGCTGCACTCTGTACTTGATTTTAAGCTTTTGTTTTTTGAAATTTTGTAACTGTTGACTGAATTTAAATAAATAAACGTTACATGATATGTCTTCTATAAAGGTAGTCTTTAGTGCTTGAACTATGTATATTCTTTTTGCTGGCCATCAAAATATTTTTAATACGGTTGTCTGTCACAATTTTCTTGTTGATACTTCTGTAGAAACATATTAACAAAACTTTGTTACTTAATGATTACTAGAAAGAATGGCTATTTACTATATCTTCGATAGGCCATCGTGGCGCAGTGGTCAGTGGCTAATTGCAAACGATATTGGTTGTAGGTTCGATTTCTACTCGGGGAAAATATAATCAATATTTAAATTGGTAACTGGTAAGACAAAACGTAGAACGAGTTCCGCCACTTAACACGCAATTTCGGGTTGAAATGAGGAATGGGGTGTTAGCCTTTAGGTTCTTTCTACCTCTTCTGCTATTCGGAAAAAGGCATTTCTTAGCACTTGGGATTAGCATGATGAAGTACTACCAAACCAACAAATGAGATTCAACACTATAAATTATTGAGCAATTTGTCGGAGTGCTTCTATGTAAATTGTTAGATAAAGAGATAGAACTCCGTACAACTCTTGAATAGGAATCGATTAACTTAAGACGATAGAACCAGACATATTAAGGAGAGAGAAAATTTACCCTGGCCTGTGACAAAAATGCAATACTTCTTTGAAAAATCACTAGTTCTTTTTGCGTGCAAGTAATTAAAAAAAAAATAACGCAGGTCCTTGATTATCTAATGAAATATGACTACCATATCCTAATATAGTAATACATACCTACTACGATGAAATGTGATAAGAAAACCAAATTACATACATGAGAATAATTTATGTACATAATGTTTTTTTTTTATATATGCAGCCTTATTTATAGCCTTCATTAGCTCTTTAACAACCTGCATATTCGCATATGAACGTAATCAAATTACTGGTTATTAAAAAGTACTGAAAAAAAGCTTCCATAATGTCTTATAACAGCTTAGAAAAAATCCTATGTATTAAGTATTTAACTAGATTTTTATTGTGAGACAGCTGTAATTTTTTCAATGGCTTAAATTAGAACAAAAGTGTAAATATATATATTTTTTTTCATTATTTTAAAAACACTTAAAGTAATAAAGCTACAACTAGAGAAGGCTTCTTTAAGCAATGAGAAAAAGATATCTTATCTGAACTACATAAAGTGTAGGTATTATAAAAACGCGGAAAACATTTGGTATCTTGGCATTCTGCCAAATACTGGACAGGCTGTACATTTCACGTTTAGGGGTCGAATTCAATATCAAATTATTTTTACTTGTACTTCTTCTTAAACAAATGTAATAAAAAAATTATTTAAATTACAATGTAACATTACAGAAATATGTTTTCCCACGAAGTAATAATTGAATAAAAAAATAAATACATACCTAGTATTCTGTAAAAATTATTGTCTTGAAAACACCGACTGTTTGTGAGCTCCCAAAGAAGATCTAATATTACTTCCTTCATAAGGACACTAATTGTTTCAGAACCTGGCGGACGAAAATGGTGAACGCGGGAAAATCAAGGCTATGGTGGCGCGGGACGTCAACCCTGCGCTGATGTTGGCAGCATACTGGGTAGTTTTTGGCAAAAGGGCGACTTATCTAGCAGAAGTATTATAACACAACTGTTTTAACGTTTTCGACATATATGGAGAAGATTAGTTAAATTGAAGAAAAGCCTTCTATATGTAATGTACTTTTTTAATATTATTTATATGCAAATAAATTGTTTCATTAGTCTGTCATGTGTAAATTCGATAATAATGAATAATTATTTACGAATATTTAAAATTAATAAATAAATAGCAAAAATATTGCGAGTGGTTGGAATAGGTGGGAGTGGTACACATGGCTATTAGTTACTCTATTTATTCATTCTTCTTGTGTTCTAGTTCGTTCACTCGAGACACTCTGTTCTCCACATTCCACTGGAATTCGATATATTGTGTGTTGAATGACGAAATTCCACAGACTTTGTCTTACCAGAGCAGGGAAATTAAAATAATTTCATTAAAAAAAATACTCCTGAGTTGCGAATGGGGGATCAAATCCGCTACCATCCCGTTTACTGTAAGACGCTGTCCTACTGAATCGTGACGAGATCAAACTGTGGTTACTCTCAAACGTCGTTAACTGAGAAGAATTAAAATTTGCATTCAATCGTTTGTAAGCATTGTTTCTATTTTAAAAGTTAAATGATTTTGTCAACTACCAGTCCCTACAAATTGTAGCATAATGTCATATTTAATTAAAAAATATGTTATTAGCATCAAAGGAGACTCATTTAAATAAATAATTAATTTAAAATGTAATTTCACGCACACATGATTGCAATTCCATATTTGAAACAATTTCAAAAAAGCTTTTATAATATTGTTTCAAATTCAAACACATTCAACACACACACATTCTTAGGGTTCGGGTCGTCTTACGTCAATGTAACAGCCATAATATATAAAAGACGAGGCGAGGTAGTACATTACTTTAATTGAAGTAGTTCAAATAATTAAATCATTTCGGGATACCGTATGGTGAAGTGCTCGCTAGACTCCACGCATTCCGCGCGAGGCGCGAGGCGCGAGGCGCGAGGCGAACCATCATCGAGGGAGAGTATCGTGCGGATCAGGAGGATTGCGGATGAAGCCCTGATTCGACGATGGAAGGAGGATTTGGGGTCTCCAGCGGCAGGCCTAGTGACGGTGGAGACGGTCCGTCCCATCTAGAGCGCTGGGTCAAAAGCAGTTTCGGGGTCGTGACGTTCAGGCTGGTGCATGTTCTGACGGGGCACGGTTACTTCGGCAAATACCTGCACCAGATTGCGCGTCGGGAAGTGTGGAAGCGGAAGTGTTTAATAAACTTATATTCAAATTATCATTGTATGAAAAGAAATTATATTCAGGTTTTTGATATAAAATATAATGAATTCTTCACATATCATAAATTGTTATGCAAGTTAACTTTAACAGTTAAATTTACTTAACAAGCTTTTCAAATGTTTTCTTGAAAAATTTAAAACTATTTTCTCAAAATCGAATTTCGCCACATATCATCTTCATTTATTTATTTGTGCGGATCTCCAACGGCTATACATATTTCTTTATCTAGTACTAAAAATAATCATCTATCTATTTATTGGGTAAGATTTATTAGCCAAATATTCTATGTACCAAATTACCTGTAGATATCATATACTTCCATGGACATCTATACTGTAATACACAGATGGAAAAACTAGTAATTTAAAAAAAAACGGTGAAAAACAAAAAGCTCAGATAAAAAATAAAACACATTTTGCCAGTAGTATTTATTAGGCTTTATTATAAACTTTAATTCAATAATTTCTATGTTGACAAAAAATATTCTTACACGATTTATTAGGATAAATCAAGATTTAAACAAAACAGCCTTGTCTATTTAAATCGAGATAATTTTTAAAAGCCTCAAACTAAAATTAACTATAAAAATAATGTAATATTCCTATTAATTAATTCACATTTACGATAAACTCACAATTACATTACATTATATTAACATTAACATATTATTTATAACTAAGTGTAGACGTGATTACATAAAATAGGCATAGATCATTCACTGTACGGACCATGGACTGAATTTAATATCAATTTCTTAATTGAATTAATTAACATATCAAATCATAAGATGATATATAAAAAAACAACCTGCTAATTAAAAAAAATTAGCACCAACAAAAATGGCAATAATATTTTTAAAATAATATAATGTATTACAGTCCAAGGCTCACTTTATAACTAAAAACGCTGATAATTTGGTCTTTATTGCACTAAAGTTAAGATTTTAAAAATAAAACATATTGTAAAAAAACAAATGATGACGGTCCATTTTTTTAAGTGTAAAATCTTATCATAAATCACCAAGTATTATTCTTAATGTAATTAAAACTGAATTTAAATAATATATTAATTATATTGGTATAGACAAAACATTTTCTATTAGAATTTTAAATTTAATAAATTAAATTTAAAATGATATATTTTAGGTAAATATATAACTAAATATTAATTACCAAAAAATTTTTAAAACAAGTGAATCGATAATATATTACAGAACTGATATCTAAAAATAAAATAAACATTCTTTTTAACTCCACGCTTTATCCGCGTGACAGTGCAGCTAGATATCTTACAGCTATCAGAGTGGAGAAATGATAACAATTTAAATATCAATCAATCCCCCAAAGGGGAATCGAATCCACGAGCAATCGCGTTTACAGAAGCTATTCTTCTCTATAAAATTTTAAGCTTTCATTAATTTAATTTCAAATTAAATTATCAATATAAGAAAATATAGCCTTAGATTTTGTTTCTTCACCTTTCTTATCCTTTAATAAGTACTGTCTAATATATATTTGTTAGGAAATTTCATGTAATATTACATATTTAAAGTATTTTAATCCATTTTAAAATTAAAAAGTTATCATGACATCAATTATTCTTAATAACACTACCATAGTCAAAGTATGAGAAAGTCTTAGCGTTGTAGCATAAAATCTATAGATATTTCATTTATCATATTATAATTTATAGTATGTAAAATTATTTACAGAATTGCAGATACAAGCTTCACTGAACAAAGTCATATGTAATGCTAAGTTTATAATATTTTAAAGTACTATTCACATTTATTATACAAGTTTCTTATTATAATTCGGTAGCAACGCTTCCTAAAAATATTTCTATAAAGGCTCCGAGGACACAGTAAAAGCTATTTCAATTAGAACCGCTTACAAATATTACCAATTGAAGATACGGGTGAAGATGATATTTTTTATTTTTACGCGGAAAACAATTTATCAAAATTATAATATATATATTTTTCAACTTTACGCTTATTTCCGTATACCAGAGTCGCCAAAAACAACTGAGTATCCAGACACTCTCTTCTCCACTTTCCGCCCAAATTCGAAACATTGCGTATTTTGTGACGGACGGACGCCGCGCTTTGCCTTGTTTATCCGAGCGGAGAAATGAAAATTATTTAAATATAATCATTCCTCTGACCGGGATCGAAATCAGAACCTATCGCGTTTGCTGTCCCACTGCACCCCGATGGCCTCTAATAATATTACTCTTAATTGTACACTACAAGTTTATAGAGAACAGAATAAAAAAAAACATTCAACAGTGTTTTAAGTACATACATATAATTTATAATAAACCTTTTGTTTGCGTACTTGAAGCTAATAATACATAATTATAATCTAATATAAGATATTTGTATATATAAGAATATTTTACAGTAAAAGTTATTTTAACCGCTTTTAAAATTTCGATGTCAAACTAAAAACTCAATGTTCTTGACATTCTAATAATGCGACATATCACCTTTACCCATCGGTATGTTCAATTTTATACGTAATTTTGAATACGTTCGTGTCTATTGATTTATATTATAATTCAAGGTAGCCTAATAAAATATATATTCTTTTATATTTTACTCACATTACAAAATTTACTTTGCCCAGTGATCATATATGACTTTGTTCGACGAACAAATGATCTTGATATGAGATCAAAAGTCAAAACACTTATGACTCTCGGATCTCATTCATTACAAAATAGCTTAAGTCACAAAGTTATTAAAACAACTAAATAATATTATTTTTTATTAATTAAAATTTTGGTTTAAAAAAATGTTTATTTAAAAAAAAGCACCTTTTTTTATTTTATTTCTAACGTAAAATGAAGTCGTATGTAGTAAATAAATAATTTAGAATAGGAACTCTTTGAAAATTTAAATATATATTAAATCGAGAGACATCCTGTATTTGAATTTTGAATTGTGTATACATACGACTTTGTCATTGAGATAATTTTAAAATTAAAAAAGAATTATCTAATTACATTAAAGAAAAAAATATTACAAATAAGATTTTTGTATTATCCTAACTTTTCAAATAATGAATTATTTAAAGTATCCAAAGTAAATAATTTACTTTTATAAAGTTCAATTGGAAAAAATTATTCCACATCAAATTTAACTGATTAATATTAAAATAATATATGTATATATATACAAGTCTTATACTATGACTGTCATAACCCTAAAACAAAATTCATAATCGCATAATATATTAATATCCAATATATATTAATAATTTAAAAAAAAAACATATAAAGCACATATATACCACCTTCAAATAGTCAATAATCAATCAATCACTCTATATTTTGGTGAGCAAAGAATTTTTACTAAAGAAGTATTTTGTGCCAGTACATTATTAAATACCACATTAATTTTATTTATTGTGATAATTTCTAATATTTATATAATAATAATAATAATTCAAAAAACACTTCAATTTAATTAATCTACAAGCATTTCGTACGTTGCGTACAATCGCGTTGAGAACGCTTTAAGAGCAAACGATGCGCGAGAAAGAGATGACTATATACGAATACAGCTCTAGTAGAAGAACAGAAGTCGCTCTTGCGCAGTGCCAGAGAGGAGACGCCAACCGCGCTTTATATTCAAGTACTGAATTACCGCACGCACACAGATCAGGATTCCTATAAATTTTTAAATAATATTAATAATTTTGGTAATGATTACACCTATGGTGTCTGAGCTGAAAACAGTTATAGGTTCAAACCCAACTAGAAAGATTATTTGAAACACTAAAATTAATTTGGTATGAATATATAAAGCTCTGTTGAATTAGAACACAGTAAGTGCTTTTTTTTCCCAGCTTCACGCTTTTTCCAGTATAGTCAGAGAGAACCCAGTATCAAAACACTCCAATTTCGAGACATTGCGTGTTGAGTGGCGGTCCTCAACGCCGCGCTTGGTCTTGTTCACCCGAGCGGAGAAATGAAGATAATTAAATTATTATAATTCCACCGAGTAGGAATCGAACACACAATCAATCGCATTACAGCCAGACATTGTCCCACTGCGCGCCGACTGTCTTAGTATGTTCTATTAAGGTAATTAATGTTTCTAGCGGTGTTTAATTACAAAACAAAAAAAACATTTAAAAACATATTTTATAACATAACTGATTATTTGCAACTAACTACAAAGTTACATTTTTTTTTCAAACACAATGTTGAAACAAATCTCACAACTGTTAAAAACTCAATCACACCCAACAAACAAACAATAATAATATATATTATTTTTAAAAAAAATTTTAAAGTGTTATTCGCACACTTAGAAAATTGAAAATAACCCGCGCTTCTTGAAAACCGTTCAAACGTTCGTGCGGGTTCAAGTCCCACTGCGTTCAAATTTACTACTACTACTTTTCTAAATATGTATTTATCAATAATATATAAAACCAACCAAAACAAAAAAATACACACAAATTTAAAATATTCCTACTATTTTTTATTATTTTTTGTTCTTTTAAAGTAACGCTAATGCTAACCACAACAAAAGTGGTAATAAACGTATAAGAATTTCGACGTAGCCGGACGTAGAACGCATGGCATTAGAGCGCTTGGACGGTTTCCAAGAGGCGCGTGTTCGAATCCCGCTGCGTTCAAAATTTCTATACGTTTCCTAAAAATTATATTCATACTACTACAAGCTTTACATATTAACATTGCCTTTACAGTTACTATAAATCTCTGTAACTGTAATTGAAATAAGTTAATTCAAAATAACTAGCCTAATAAATTACTTGTTTTTTTTTATAATTTGTTTTATATTTTTTTATTGGCATGTACACCATATTATCAAAAATATAAATACCCATAGTATAATTTTACAATAAGTTAACTAAAGTAAATAATATTTGTATATAAATATTATCAATAATATTGTAAATCTGCTTGGTTGACATTAAACAAACAAATGAATACAACTCACCGAAAGCCATAATGAGCCACCATAGCCAGGAGTTCTCGTGCGACGCGAGCTCAGTGGAGTGCTTCACGATGAGGGTCCACTTGGCGAGGGAGAGGCCGAAACCCGCCAACGCGCCGTAGCGACTCGCCACCGTGTGGCAGAAGCACATTAGCAGGAGGAAGCCGATCCAGTTGAAGAGGAATGCCACTTTAATCATTTTTTTATTATTTTTGTTACATTTAAACAAAAAAAAAAAAAAAGAACTCTAATCCCAGTATAAATAAAATAAAAAAGTGTTCTTATTTCCATATTATTATTATAACCTTCCCATCTGTATTGTACAATGTGACGGTTATAGTTAAAAAATTCCGTTCAGAATTATGTGTATAATTGAAATATGCTTAATCTGTTACTAAATATGTTGTTTTATTAAACCGTTTTCTATTTATGTGTTATTTTCATATATTAAATCAATTTTGGCCGGCAGTGTACATATAGAGGTGACAATTGTTTTTGCATTGTTTCAGTTTGACATAACTACAATATACAACCAGGTCAGTAGAAGTAGCATTAAATAGTATAGTATCGTGGCGCAGTGGGACAGCATCTGACTGTAAACGCAATTGGTGGTAGGTTCGAATCCCATTAGAAGGAATGATTATATTTGAAAAAATAATTTCATTTCTCTGCTCTGCTACCTAAGACAAAGCGCGGCATTGACTTGAGCCATTCAACACGCAATGACTCGATTACGGGCGGAAATTGAAGAACGGAGTGTCTCGACACTAGGCTCTTTCTTCTCTATGACTAACCCTGCTATGCGGGAAATAGCGAGAAGCTGTAAAAAAAAATTTATGCCACAAACTACGTATCTACATTTAGTTTTTTTTTCTTTCATAATATATCTAGATAGGCATAAAATAGTGTCAAGAAAGTAAATAGCAAAATAATCCTCCATAACTTACCAAAGAATGACGTCAAAAACATGATATCAGTGCCGAGTAGACTGTTCTCGGGATCGAGCTGTTCTGCTGAACCTTCAGTGGGCTCTACCGTCACGAAAGCCGTGATAGTCGGGTGAGACGGTGGCAACATCTGATTTAAAATTTTACATTTATTTATGTGTTGAGTGTGTTCTGTTTGTCTATTTGTTAAAGACATATTTAGAAAACGTATAAAAATTTGAACGCAGCGGGATTTGAACCCGCGCCTCTTGAAAACCGTTCAAGCGCTCTGACCGCTAAGCCATGCGTTCACATTCTTATACGCTTATTACAACTTATAATTGTTGTTAGCATCTCTGTAGAGAGATTTCTACAAATTTCTGCTACCCAAAGATTATTCTACGAACAATCGTCTGGCAAGAAAGAATGCTATTTATTAAATATATATTTTGTTAACCTTTTTTTTAGTGTTATTCCCACACTAAGGAAATTGAAAAAGATATATTTAGAAAACGTATAAAAATTTGAACGCACCGGGATTTGAACCTATGAGAAACTAGCCAGAACAGAGTGCCAGAAAGAACCTAGACCAGACACTTCCATCCCCATTTTCCATCTGAAGCCGAAACATTGCGTGTTGAGGCCCCGCAGTGTTTCAAAGCCACGCTTCAACTTCCCACCAGAGCGGAGAAATGAAAATTATCTATATATAACCATTCCCCTGAGTGGGAATCGAACCGACTACCAATAGCATTTACAGTCCAGCTGTCCCACTGCACCGCGACGGCAAAACTATAAATTCATACGTTTCATAAACACGTTACCGATTAATTTTGTTACAACAATTAACATCTTTAAATATACATTCATTATAGACAGGTAATTGATTCAAGTCGTTGATTAAATTTTTTTTGGTGATAGTGCACAATTGAAATTATCTAAATAGAGCGCTGTTCGCTGTTTCCGGATGCGGCGACACAAAGACAATATGTTTTCAATAACACGTTATCGTATTTTATATTACAATAAAATATTTTTTTAACGAAAACAAAAAGGTAATATATTTAAATGTTAAACATTTTTAAAGAAAAACTTAACCTTCATTATATGGCCTCAAATTTCTTTAAACAGTTATTGACACTCCTTTTCATTACAAAAAAATTTGAACCCAGCGGTATACGAGCCACCGCCTCTCTTAATCCATCCAAGCGCTCTGACTGTATAACTTTTTGTTAAATATTCCATTAATGTGACATAACAATTTTACAATACACATTTAAATATATACAATAATTATAAAAGTATATCTTACAGGCGGCAGCCCCTCGCCCTCCATTTGTTTCTCACGTTGTACTTCTTCATATGTAGGTAGCTTGGAGTTAGCAGCTACGTCATACGGTGGTGGGGCTGAGAAATCTGGTCGAGGAGGTGGTATGTCCATATTGTCTGAAAAAAATATATAAAAATGTTAACACAAAATGTGTTCGATTTTGAAGCAAACTGTGGCGCAGTGGAACAGCATCTGACCGTAAACACAATGAACATTGAAGAAGACAATGCGCAGCGTTAAGTTCCGACACTCAACACGCAATCTCAAATTTGGACGGAGAAAGGAGTGTCTTGCCAATAAGTTCTCACTACCTACCATGCTATGCGTGACAAAGGGTGATGATGGTAAAACGAAACTATTTCAAAAAATAATTCACATGTTTTTAGTATTTAAAACATTGAATTTTCTTTTACCATAATAAGCTGGTGAAAATAGCTTTTTTAAAATGTGTTATAATGGTAAAAGCCAAATATATGATTATCATACACTAGTAGGTGTCTGCAATTTCATTTGTGTGGACTTAATGACCCTTTTCCCATTATGAAATATCCATCATGCAAACAAATTTTGTTAAGTCACAATTTCCATAATTATATATTTTTTTTATATAGCTGGTCTGTTCTGGTTCTACACCCCAGTTGTAGAACCAGAACAGACCAGCTATATAAAGACTATATAAAGACCAGACCAGCTATTTGAAGAGTGCTACACCTTCAAAATCACTTATAGGTGATTTTGAAGGTGTAGCACTCTTCAAAATCACCTATAAGTCCTGCCAAAGCTTAAAAGCTACACAACATAGATGTTTAATTCAGATCTGTCTAGTAGATGTCACATAGAATAAAGTGAATACGGAAATTTAAGATTTGTATAATTTTTATGCAAAACAAATTATTTTGGTGCTGCTGGGACATATGGAGGAATCAAATATTTTTGATTGCCTTGTCTTGCTTGACTAGTGTGGTTTTAGGTTTCACTATTTTACATATATTTCTGTTCAAGTGAAAACTGAATTATAGTTTTCATTAAACAATTGTTGTAAGAAATAGGTTTCGAATGCTTGCATATTAAGAGATAAAACTGTCAGCCATATCTATAAAAGGCAGCATTAGAACCATATCATAATATAATACAATGAATTATAACATTATTGTTATATGAAACAATGGCAGTGATTTTTAAATATATTATTTGATCTTATATTCCTATGTCTTTAAGGACAGTAATAGAATTAGTCAGATCAGATAGTTATTTTTAAAAGCACAAAACAAATGACTACAGAATTACTAGTAATATTTGTTTTTGGTGACATTAATATGATTTCTAAGAAATAAAGTTATTATAAACATATATTTAAATAAAGCAATAATAGCAATTGTCTTACATTCTGTTACATATATTTCACACTGATTATTTGGTGTTATCTTTTTTCTAACTTAATTTATTAATAAATAGACATATTACTGCACTTTCTTTAGAAATAGAAGACAATAGGTGAATACAAAATACAACATTGAACATTTTTGTAGCAGCTTCACATTTTTCCTGCATACCTGCGATGGAGGAAAAGTGTGAAGCTGCTGCTGTACTTAGAGACAACCTAGTGTTAAGTTACTCCATTCTCTACTTTCGGGCCCCAATTTGAGACATCACATGTTAAGTGGCTAAAGTCAACACTGCACAATTTGTCTTGTACCAGAGCAAAGAAATTAAAATATATTAATTCCCTCAACATTCAAGATAAAAATTTTGTAGTAACATTGTATTTTTACCCAAGTCAGTTGTTAATTAATGCCAGGATGTTATTATATTGAATATGAATTTTAATCAATATTTACATTATTTTTTACTTATTAGATTAAGTACTACAATGGCTGAGATATTATTAATAAATTTCATCGTGGCAATACAAAACGCAACATTGATGTTTCCTTCTTTGCAAATTAAGCAAGTGTCACTATAAGTGACTAAACATTTACATAATTACATATATGACCTAGGTTAACATTAGATAATTTTTTATGGATTTACTTACTCATATCAATAAACGGCGGTGGCAAATTATTATCCATCGACGATGGCAATAGCACTCGAAGCGGTGCCGATGGACACATAATATCAATTCGAGCCTGGCTCTGGAACGAAAACATAACTTTCACATATTTACCACTATCATAATTACATAAATAAACATTTCAATACAATCGCATACCATTTTGCTGTACACAAATATTAACTTAGTAGTTTGTCACGAATATATGTAGCAAGAGTGAGGAAATATTAGATACTATTTATTAAATTCTCGCACATCATTCAAGGTCTTTTTAATATATTATCAAATTAATTCCCAATAGAATTGAAAATTGCAAACGTAAAGCACTAGAAATCCAACTCTCTTTAGCCAATAAATAAATTATAAAATTGAATAGGGATGCCAGTATTAAAAAAGATACGACTTGTATCGATTAAGTCATTTCACCGTGATAAAGTTTTTTTTATATAATTAATAAATATTATATATAATTTGTTTGGATTTGTACAAATTTAAAGGCTAGTGGATACTAATAGTAATGATTCATTCAATGGTCTGAAAAAATTGTAATCTGTAAATGATATAGAGTTATTTTTTAATTAATATTTAGCATGTTAATTTTGGCTTTTGGCAAAAATGTCGGTTTGATTTGTTTCTTAGCTGAAACATATCTGTAGATCAGAATAAAATTATCTTATTTGATGTCCAAGTTCTAACAGACTTCAACATTAAATTGCATTTTTTAATGGAGCTTATAACTGATTGTAGGTTTGACGTATACGTCAGTAATATATTAAATTAAGTCAGTAAGATAAAAAACCTGAACACATAAAAGTACCTCTGAAATGGTAATTCATTCGTAATATTCAGTCTACACATGCAGAGTTATTATCCGTAGGATTCTAAAACCATTTCGTGGTCCGGTATCAACTATTAATGATTCCATAAATGCAACAATTTTTTTAACGTAAGCAATAAATAAATATTTAATTTAAAAATACGTTCACAATTTTACATAGATCTAAAATTATATAGCAGTAATTGTTTATTCTGTGATTAAATCGTTGAAATTCAACTAAATAAGGTTGATGTGCTGCTACACCAAAAAATTGTGTACAAGCTTAATTTGTAGTATTGCCACACTGGATATGTGTCAAAATTTAGGACCGTGCGTTTGGACTTGGGTCGTGAATGTGTATAAATGTAAAATAAAATTATGAAAATTAAATAATATCAATGTGTTAATCTCCTGAAGTCCATTAATATTTTTAGAGGAATTAAAAATAATTAAAGCAAGATGAAAACTGCGTTAATGGTGGCTGAAAAGCCGTCTCTAGCCCAGAATCTTGCAAGTATTTTAAGTAACGGCAAATGTACAACAACTAAAGGTTTGTTGTCATAATCTATTTCTAAGTGTGAATTTCAATTATTTATCGTAAGATTTTTAACAATTTATCTATTTAATTTCTAGGCTCTAATTCAGCATGTTCAGTGCACGAATGGAATGGTTCGTTTAAAAATGAGCCGGTTCGATTTAAAATGACATCCGTCTGTGGACATGTAATGAGTTTAGATTTCACTGGCAAATACAATAATTGGGATAAAGTAGATCCTATAGAGCTATTTAGCTGTCAGACAGAGAAAAAGGAAGCGATGCCACGTTTGAGAATATCGGCGTTCTTAGCACAAGAGTCTAAGGGGTGTGATTTTCTTATTTTGTGGCTTGATTGCGATAAAGAAGGTGAAAATATTTGTTTCGAGGTAAACTACATTTCTATTATTAATGCTATCGTTTACTTAGTAATTATTACATGTGACACATATTTGTAATGTATTTAAATTATTTTAGGTAATGTCTTGTGTTCAACCTTATATGAATGGGGATGTTATTTCTCCTCTAGTAACATATAGAGCCAAATTTTCTGCTATCACTGAGAAGGATATTAAAGCTGCCATGCTTAATCTTGTGAGGCCAAATGAAAATGAATCGCGCAGTGTGGATGCTAGACAGGAACTGGATTTACGTATTGGGTGTGCATTTACTAGATTTCAAACTAAATATTTTCAAGGTAACTAAAGAAAAAAGTTTATGCAATATTTCTATAGACTATTTAAGCATAACCACTTTTAATTGTGATTATTTTAACTTCATCTGAACTAAATATTAGTTTCTTTATTTTATGACAACTTACAATTTTAGGTAGATATGGAGATCTCGATGCCTCTTTAATATCTTATGGACCATGTCAAACACCAACCTTAGGTTTTTGTGTACAGCGTCATGATGAAATCCAAACTTTTAAGCCAGAAACCTATTGGGTGTTAAGAGTGACAGCTTCAACATCAGAAGGTCGCGAGCTGCCACTGGAATGGAAAAGAGTTAGAAGTTTTGAAAAAGATATAGCTAATATGTTTTTAGCTAATATAAAAGAAATTAAGGAAGCTACGTAAGTTTCCAAAAAACACTTATTTGTTTCGTTATTTATGATATATATTTTGTATGTAAGTAAAGTGTTGTTATGCGGGAAAAAGCATGAAGCTGAAAAAAAAGGCAATTGTAACAATTATTGAATTAAAAAGTGAACAAATATTAATTTTAATGTTTATAGCAATCCATGTTTTACTATATAGGGTTGTAAATATCCAAGCCAAAGAAAAAGTAAAGCCTCGGCCAGTTGCATTGAATACTGTGGAACTAATGAGAGTTGCGAGTGCAGGACTGGGTATGGGACCTCATCATGCTATGCAAGTAAGTTTTTTTATTTAAACATATTATTACACTACAGACTCTTTCAGACTTAATTTAAATGGTTATTCAGAACTAAAGCTAGGTGAAGTTTAAACAAGTATATTCAATTTTACCTTTTTTTTACTAGCAGTTATAGTTTATTATAGAGAGGGAGTCACTGTACTATCAATTATTATTTTGATTGTGTTATTTTAGACTAGCGAATATATGGAATCGCATGTGTAAACTAAATGTTTCACATTCTCACTTAAATGACAAATTTTGCTTTAAATCATAATTTAAATGGTTGTATTTTTTTTATTTATGAACTGAAATGAAATAAGGACTAAATGATAAGGGAAGTTTAGCAAAATACAATCGTGCATTTAAATCAGTTAAGCTGTTTCCGACTTAAGCATGAACAAACGCACAGACAAAAAAGAAAATAAAATAAAAAATAGTAGTTGTAGGTTCTATTATATTGATAAATGCTCCCAATAATATATTTTTTTAATATATTTTCAATGTACAGACAGCAATCAGTTACATTTTTATTATATGCATAGATAGCTGAACGTCTCTACACCCAGGGTTACATATCGTATCCTAGAACAGAAACTACAAGCTACTCAGAAAACTATGACCTTATGTAAGTTTCTAAAACTGCTTATTTTGTATTATAATAAAAGTGCAATTTTTTATAATGGCAATACTTTTTAAATTAACATGCTAATTTCAATATGTGATGAAGAAATCACATGAAATCAATATTTTAATTATAAATGTTAATCTGCAAACGAAGTTGGTGGCGACAATTTTAATGTAATATTTGAATGTTTTATATTTTTTATTGTATATATGTGAACTTGTTGTTTCCGCGGCTTCGTCCACTTGTAATTCTAAGCTAAAAGTAGGGAAGGTACTCCTTGTTATATCATCTGTCTGCTAGTATAAGTCCCGTCAAAATTGGTTCAGCCGACGGACAATAAATTGTAAAAAATGTTATTATGGTATATGCACCGTGTATACATACATGTGCATTATGTAAAATGCAAATATTTTAATATAACAAACAGACATTCTAATTTTATTTATTTATATAGATAACAAGACATTAAGGTGTATATTTTTATAAATTAGTCGATATTCGATATCGAACTTATATAAGCTATATAGGTTATATTATATATATAGGAAAAGGCTATCTTTTCCTTATTTTAATGATAATTATTAGTATTAGGGTTGAATAATTATACAATAGACTCTCTGTCTTGATGATAAAATGTAATCTCATTTTTATATAATTTGTCATATAGATTAATCAGAAATCCCCACTCGGAGGAATGTTTATATATAAAATAATTTCATATGTTCGCTCTTGTATCTAAAATAAAGCGCTGTCAAATTTCTCCAATAATTTCCATAAAATATGTTAAAATTTCAAAAATAAATTTACTTTTTAATATTAAGATGCTATAGAGAAACCAATTTAGGGGAACAAAAATGTGAAGTATTATAACATTGGAGGACATGCACGTCTGCTAGTATAAGTCCCGTCCCGTGTAGGCGATGTTATATATTTTTACTTTTTAAAAGTGCCATAAACATGAAAAGTAATTTAGGATATAAAAAGCATATTTAAAGAACGTCTGAAAATTTTTACGTATGAATGATGAATCTGCACCTCTTGGATACCGTCCAAGCGCTCTGACCTCTAAGCCATATGTCACAAAAATCTAATTTCTAGAAAATGGATTTTAAAGGTTTGCGTAAACGAGTTTTTATTTTTTAAAATTCGCATTTAAGATTTATAATTATTTATACGCATTTAAGTTGTTAATTTATGCATAGAACTCCTAACATTAAAATGTAAGAAAATAAGTTAATTTATGCTTTAAATATTATTATTTTTAAGGGGGACTCTTCATCAACAACAAAATTCAAATAAATGGGGCGCAGAAGTACGCGAGCTTATAGCGAATGGAATAAACAAGCCTAAGAAAGGACACGATGCTGGTGACCATCCCCCTATCACACCTATGAAATCTGCTTGTATGTAATAATATTATTTTAAATTATTATGTTTTTAATGTTTATTAGAGACTAGGGGGACAGTTGTAGGTTCGACTCCCACTCGAGGGAATGTTTATATTTTAATTATTTTTATTTACCTACTCTATTAAATCAAAACACAGCGTTGAGTTTTGCACATCAACACGCTATATCTCGAATTTAAGTATGTGGATGAATTTGGAACATTTAATTTAAATATAATTTTTCTATGAATGGAGAACAGAGTGTATTGACAGTAGGTTTTATTTGAACATTTGAACGCTGCGGGATTCGAATCCGCGCCTCTTGGAAACCGTCCAAGATGTAGAACGCATGTCTTAGCGGCCGGAGCGCTTGGATGACGCGTGATTCCAATAGACGCGTGGTAGAATCCCGCTGCTTACAAATAGTTATGCTAAGTGTGCGAATAACGCTTTAAAAATGTTAACCGCCTTTGCACCGATCTGTTCAAGTAAAATTCACAATCTACTTTTATTTTTGTGCAATAAAATGTTTTATTACAATTATTATTATGTTACATTTACCTAGCCTGTTATTCAGGAGAAAGTTTTAAGGTGCTTTATGGTTTTATGGTACTTTTTATGTGTAATTGTAAGCAAAATATTTTTCTTGCCATTTCTCTTTGTTTAAATAATAATAATAATAAAAAACAATTCCACAGCTGAATCAGAACTAGAAGGGGACATGTGGCGTATCTACGACTATATAACGCGCCACTTCATAGCGACGCTCTCGCACGACTGTAGGTACTTGTCCACCACGCTGACGTTCTCGGTGGGCACGGAGACCTTCTCCTACACGGGCAACACTTTAGTGCATGCTGGGTACACGGAAATCATGCATTGGCAGGTGGATCAAATGTTTTCTTTTTTTTATTTCATTCACTACATACATTATAGGGTCCGTTGCGTGTCTTTTGCTTATTAAAAAAAAAACATTATTTATTAAATTTGACATTACGAGCTTTCGATACTACTTAGAACTTGATATATATTATGATTATAGTTTCTGTAATATCCGTAAGAAGTGTAACATTTTTAAGCATTTGTGTTGCCAATTTAATTATTTTATTTGATTTATAGCAAGTAAGTTAAATATTCTTTACCGTATAATTTTTTTTCAATTTTACATTTCTCACTTTGGAGAGAATGGAGTGTCTTGACACTAGGTACTCTCTGATTAGCCTGCTATGCGGGAAAAAGCGTGAAGCTACATATTAGTAAAAAAAAATAAAGTTCAGGCTTACGACGAATGCTCATCTTATATATATTATACTGTTTTAAAATTCCAGGCATTTGGAAAAGATGAATTCGTACCAGTTCTAAACGTGGACGACCTTCTCCGAGCACATGATCATAGGCTTGTTGAATGTCAGACATCACCACCCGATTATCTCACTGAATCAGAGGTAAGTTCTTATGTTTTTTTGTTTTCTACCGAGTGTCTCTTGTTGTTCTGTAATAAATATAAAATGTCAATGTCGCATAGAAAATTGCCCTCTCAATAATAAAATTCATATGACCAATACTGTAAATCTTCTGAAAATCACTAAACGGATGGATATTTGAACATTAACTGGCTAAGCTCACGTAAAAAGTACGAGGACCCCCAGAGGGCTGGTATGAAAAGGATAATGACGGTGGAAAAAGCGAAACAAGTACGATAAGGGCGGGCCATCTGGCTGGGTAATGCGTAAAGCTAAAAACAAATTGAATTAAGTTCACTATTCTTAAATTTGGAATTTTATGGTATATCATCTTCATCCATTAACTGTTAAAATTTGTTTATTAATATCAAAATAATAAATACTAACGCCATCTGGTGATTAAAATATGTACTAGGATAATAAAGTGCCCCATAGCTATATTATAGAAATAAATGGCTCATTCGTTTTCTTATGAACACCGTGCATTTGATATTAAACAGGTAATCACACTAATGGAGAAGCACGGCATCGGCACGGACGCGTCCATACCGGTGCATATAAACAACATATGTCAACGGAACTATGTAGGAGTGGGCAGTGGAAGGCGTCTAGTGCCCACGGGCCTGGGCGTAGTCCTGGTTCATGGCTACCAGAAGGTTATTTGTTTATTCATTTTTCTATCCAGTGAATACGTTTTATGTCATCTAGGTAAATTGAGACTGTCGTGGCGCAGTGGGCCAGCTTGCAGCATCTGTAAACACGAAGTCGGTGTGTTCGATCCCCACACGATAGAATTGTATTAAAATTATTTTCATTTCCCTTCTATGGTATGAAAAGCCGCGACGTTTAGTTCCGTTACTTAATACGCAGTGTTTCGATTTGGGTGGAAAACGTTACATAGCATTTCTGTTGCCAATTTAATTATTTTGTTTTTAACTATAAACTTTATTAATAATTAAGTATTCTTTACTATTTATTTGTTTTTTTTTTTACAACTTTGTAGAACGGAATGTCTTGACGCTAAGTTCTCTCCGCGTATCCGGTATATAATGATAATGTTGATTTTTATTTTGCCTTAAGTTGCCCGATTTTATATGACGTTCGTTACCCCACTGCTTAATGTGTTGGTATTTTTTAGTTGGCAAAAAAAATTTAATATAAATTTATCCCCAGATTGATCCGGAGCTTGTGTTACCAACAATGCGTTCAGCTGTTGAAGAGCAACTCAATCTCATAGCAGTAGGCAAAGCGGACTTTCATGCAGTTCTTGCTCATACTACGGAGATATTTAGGAGGAAGTTTCAGTTCTTCGTGAGATCTATAGAAGCTATGGACCAGCTGTTCGAAGTTAGCTTCTCGTCTTTGAAGACTAGCGGCAAAGCATTGTCCAGATGCGGCAAGTGTAGGCGTTATATGAGATATATTCAGGTTTGATTGTTTTAAGAGTTTTTTTTTTTATATATAACAAAAATATAATATTGAAGTAAAAGGAATTTGATGAGAATTGGTCATATGTTAGAATAAAAAAGTGTAGTGTGTCTTGATGTTAGGTTCTCTCTGACTACATTCTACTGTGCGAGAGAAAGCGTAAACTTGTTAAAGTATCGTTAATATTTCAAAATTTCTTTTATGTATCATAAGCAACTGAAATTTTCACAGATAATGAGGATGATATAACAAAAATATAATATAACACTTTTTTGTAACAATGTATATGCTATTACAATTAGACTCGCATAAAAGCTACGATAAGGGTAATGAAACGAGGGTGTGCGTACAGGCCAAGCCGGCGCGCCTGCACTGCTCGCACTGCGACGACACGTACTCGCTGCCGCAGAACGGCACCGTGCGCATCTACCGCGAGCTCAAGTGCCCGCTCGACGACTTCGAGCTGCTGTCGTGGTCGTCCGGCAGCAAGGGCAAGAGCTACCCGCTGTGCCCCTACTGCTACAATCACCCGCCTTTCAGGTACCGCCTTCCAGTCGGTTTGCATTTGCATTTTGGTGCAGTGGGACGGCCACTGACTTTTGACATTTAATTAAATAAAAAACTCAGAGATCCCAAAGAACATATCATATATATTAAATATTGTACTTAAACAGATTTAGTTCTTAATCTTATTTTAACATTTTTACAAGAAAACTAATTTTGTTTGTTATTCGTGTTAAGTTCTATTCTACTGCTATAGTCCGCATTGTTAAGTAAGACCAAGTGGTAAGCGGAGTGTTTGCGGTCCAGGGACATGAAGAAGGGCTTCGGCTGCAACTCGTGCACGCACCCCACGTGCGCGTACGGCGTCAACTCCACGGGCGTGTCGGGCTGCGTGGAGTGCGACGGCGTGCTCGTTCTCGACCCCTCCGCGCCCAAGTGGAAGCTGGCCTGCAACCGGTCAGTGCACTGCTCTTTATGGAGGCCTTTCCAATATCGTACGTCGTTGTAGAGCCAAATACAACTCTTCCTCTGCATATATATAGTTATACCAATACATCTTCACTACAGCCTATATGTGTTTAGTTAAAAATATATTACAGTAAACTGGAATTTTGTACACATGTAAATATGAGAAACATTTTTTTTAGAAAACGTATAAGAATTTTTTGAACTTATCAGTTACTTTAATTATCGCTAGAGGCGCTAGGAGCGCTTCTTTGTTTATCAGCTGTTAAAAACAAAGTGAAAAATTTTGTTTTAATACCAAATTTAATACTATATGACAAAAAAATATTATTAATTTATTTCCGTAAAAATTGTGTTCTTAAAATTCATTTTAATTTTTATTTCAAGTCGATGTGTTTTAGCGAAAACAAAAATAATAAATCCTAAAAATAATATTATGATAACTACTTTTAAATGAAAAAGACGTGTAAAAATATGAGTGCAACGGGCAAATTTGAACCTGCGCTTCTTGAAACCCATTCAATTCAAATTACTGATTCAAACATTATTTTAGAAACTATAAAATTTAGCAGGATTGAAATCCGCATCTCTGAGGAAATTTCAAACCGCTCTAACCAAAACCCAACACAGCATATATATTCGGGTCGTCGCTAGCCGTATATAAACAGTATTTAATATGTAGTAACTTCGTTGGCGAGTGCAGGAGAGATGTCTTTCTAAGATAAGATTTCCTGAAATTCAACAAATGCAACTATAGGAAATATAAATAAAAATAGTATAGTATATAAAGGTTGTTATATCCACGCAAACGATGTTGCGGGAGATAACTAGTATTTTATATTACACTTGGTATTATTATTTCTTTTATTTAATTTTATTTACATTAATTAGTATTTATTGTCACATTAATTGACATAGTCAAATTTCTACTCGAATGGATCGAAATAGTGTTGTTATAATTGATATAATGACTCACAATGGCGCTGGGTTCGGCAGGTGCGACGTGATAATTAACGTGTTCGAGGACGCGTCGCGCGTGGCCGTGAGCGACGCGGCGTGCGCGTGCGGCGCGCAGCTGGTGAGCGTGGAGTACCGCGCCGAGCGCACGCGCCTGCCCGCTGCGCTCACGGACATGACGGCCTGCCTCTACTGCGAGCCCAGCTTCAGCGCGCTCGTGGAGAAGCACCGCGCCGTGGCCGCGCGCGGCGCCTCGCGCGGCCGCGGCGCCCGCTCGCGCGCCAAGCACCGCGCCAAGCAGCCCAAGGACAAGATGGCGCAGTTGGCGGCTTATTTCGTGTAGCCAATCACATCGTTTTTCTGTTATCTTATGCCAAAACAACTGAAAATAGTTTCATTAACCAAATATTTTTTTTCAAATTTGATTTTCATTTATTATGGTCTTCGTAGCGCAGTGGCACAGCCTCCGGCCGCAAACGCGATTGGCTGTGGGTTCGATCCCGGCTCGTACGAATGATTATATTTAAATTATTTTCATTTCTTCTCTGTGGTAATATGACAAAGCGCGGCGTTCAGATCGGTCACACAACACGCAATGTCTCGAATTCGAGCAAGAAATGAAAAGTGGAGATCGGAGTGTCGTGACACTAGGTTCTTTGTGACTATAGTGCTACTTTTACCGCGGTAAAAGTGTGGAGTTGAAATAAAATATCATTATTTATACTTGAAACTGTGAATGATGATGATCTTCAGCTATGCATATCTTTAGTTATTACTAACTAAATTCCGCATTTGATTATTTTACTTTGCATATACTAGTTTTTTGAGTGTTGCCAAATGCAAATGCATTTTTCTAATAACCCTGTATATTATAATATATGAAAGTAGTGTTTTGTATTGGTACTGTACACATGGCTTTTAGTAAATTAGATCTTATCTTTATCTTTTTACAGATTATCAAAAGGAAATATGTATAGATTTATTAATCTTACATTATTTTAACACTAAAAAGTTTAAAATTAAGTTTAGTATAACTTTTTCATATAATATCGTGTTTTACTAAGTATATACATACTTGATACTCGTGTAAGAGCTATATTTATTTATTGTGTATTGTATTTAAAAAGTAATAAATAGCTTACAATATTTTTTTTGTTTTATTTACTTCTTAAACAATATATGACTTTGTCATTACTAGAGCGGTGAAATATATTTTTTAATGTAATTATACCCGCATGTAAGGAATCGAACCCATAACCAACCGCATGTCCAGTCTGACGCTGTCTCACTACGCTACCATGGCAATAAAAGAAAACAATATTAAGATTATCTTAAAAGGGTTTAAAAGGTAAATAAATTAAACAAAACCATTATTTAAGTCTTCATTTTATTGTGAAGTTTGTCACCTAATATGATATATAGGTACAATATGTTATAAGCTTACAATGTATTACTGTATATGTATTGATACATACTTCGTTTTACAGTAAACAGTTTCTATGTGAGAACCTAAACGGTTAACCAGACACTGGTTGGTAATGCGTAACTTTACAATATTAATTATCTGTGCGACGAAAAAGCGCTTAAAATAAAAAAAAAATATGACATTGATATTTTATTACCATATACTTGATATAGTCATAAGACTAACAACCGCTCTCTGAACGTCAATTAGCTTTATGTTAATTATATTTTTTAAAGATTTAATATCAATTAAAAGCTGATTGGTGTTTCCGAGTGCGGCTGCAAGATAATTAAAAAAACAACAATTCGGAAAGTTAAAGCAGTTTGCTATCATTTTAATCATATTATATCACAGACAAGCCAATATGAAATGTTTAGCAATCGAATTATTTTATTACATAGTCAAATATGTACAAAATATAGAAACATTTTATTAAACAGTTTTAGGCAGCTTTTAAATTTAAATATACACATATTAGGGCGGAAATAAATGTAATCATAAATAGGATAATTCGATATTTTTACGCTTTTATTCGTTATTTAACTGTGTTATGCAATAGCGTTTCATAATTTATCATGTTATTAGTTTATTTACATATTTAAATTCATACAATCATGAAATTACATTTTTATATCAGCAATAACTTTTTAATTTAATGTATTGTCTACATAACACACTCAAATTTACATAGACGAAACCTAATAAGTTTACAATGCAGTAATATTTACGTAAAGTAATAAATATTTAGAGCACTTGCGTGCACCTAAAAATTTCTTTAGCGGTCGTCGCAGCAATATTTAGAGTATAAAAATAGTATTTTAAAATTAAGTAATTATTGAAGAATACTAATTTCATATTTAAATACAACTTACAAAAAAAAAACAAAAACTAAGCAACGCATTTTGGCGGGAACTTAAGGACAACAATAATGTCATGAAATGTTTTGTTTTCTAAATTAAACAAAAGAAGACTATTTAAATGAAACTAAATAATTCCTTTTATACGTATATCCGGCTTCAATTTGGTCACTTGGAGAATACAAGTATGATAAAACTATTATTTAACTACGTGCATTTTATAAAAAATATTTTGTTTACCTGTGATAATGCGAGTACTTTGATAGTTTGAAAAATAAATTAAATTAAATTTTTTAATATTGGTCTATTCTATACTGTATGATATGCGTCATGTGTAACTTTAAAGAAATACTTGAAGCAGGCGCAACAATCGTACGAAATTATTTATTTCAACTGCCATTTTGAGTTAAGGTAATGGATCTAATATATTATTCTACGCCAAAATTAATTTAGTGAATTAGATGTGATTATAATCCACAAAAACTCATTTTACATAAATACCCTGTCATTTAAAAACAAATTGTCTACTTGTAAAGTGTTAAAATAAATATATAAATTTATTTATAATAATTATAAAAATAATATAAAAGGTTATGGCAACACCAATTCACTAAATTACTTTACGAATATAGTAGATAGTTCAAATACATAACTTACACTGTTAAAAATAATATATTAATAATCATTGTGCATTTTACATAATTTTCTTCCTAAAATCTATGGTAGCTATCCTATGCGTAATCCTAATGCGCCTACTCTGCACATACATATATATTTATGCCAATGAGATTCATTTATAAATAGATCAATATTAAATGTACATTATTATTGTACTATTCTATATTTAATTTTAATCTCACTTTTTTTGATAACATAATTATCGTCTAATAGCAATATGTACTTACATAGCGATATTTACATTATAAATACTAACTTGAATACATCCGCGTAAGCCAATCAACGAGAAATAAACCTCTACGCGTCAGATTCGTATCTAGAAATTGAACTATCTAAATATTCATTTGAAAAAATTAGTATAATTCGTTATGTCGCGTATTAACGGCGACGAAATAAAATGAGATAATTGCGCAGCACATTTTATTATTAAAAAAAGAAATAATAATTAAATTACAGATAAAAACACGCTTAAGGTACACGTATTGAGTATTTGTACTCTCGAATATCATATAATTAGCCTGGAAAAAGGGTCTAGGCGCTAATTTACAAATTCTAACCTCTCTAAGTGGTCCGAATTTTAGATGAACCAAATAATTACGTGAATAGAAACAATAGACCCATATACGTCGGGTTACAGCGAGGCCAGCTCTGATTAAATTTAATAATAAAAAATAATGTTTCAATTAGAATTATAATGATTTATACCACACTCCAAAACCCAGAAGCGAGGAGAAAGGCAAAATATAATAGGAGCGATATGTTAATTTAAAGTCTTAAATTAATTTAAACTTGTTATTGTCATAGAATAATTTACGTCGTATAATTAATCAGTGACTATATGGTATATTAAACATTATCCGGTCTTGGATAATGGTATAAATCGTATTACGATAGAAACTTTACGATACGTCTGTAAGTATACATGAATGGTAAGATTATATTAATAAGCTATGAATAGCTTATAGTATTATATTGAGCCACTGAAGTATATTATATATTATATTTTCTATTTAAAGCTCTTAGTTCTTTTGTAACGCGATTTCTATTATCGCATCAAATACCAAAGGCCCTTATAAGAACATAGTCATAGAGTTAGCTTACCTCCGAAGTGGGCGTCGAATGTTAAGAATATTATCAAACTATTGCACGAAGATTTGTATTTGTATTTTTTTTTAATATTATTTATACATGTTTTTAATAAATTTTACACATATTTAATGAATTATAATTATGGTCTTATTAAAGTATATTCTACTTTTAAAGGTGTTGGACTACGAATTAATCGTCAGGGTACACTTTCAGAAATATTTTTGAAACTTTCAATACACAAATATGACCCTCGAAGTGATTTATATGTAATAGTAAATAACTATGAATGTATTGAACGTCTAAAATATATTTAAAAACAATAGCTATGCCTTTGGCATTTGTACACTCAACTCTTTATTTGTAAGAGCTGTTTCGATTATAATGACCAAACCCGCAACACTCACTAGACTTCGTAATCAAGGTCACTTGGATGTCACTGCACTTAGATACTTGTCCAATAGAAAATATATGAGATAATAAAAAAAAACCATTAGACAATACCTCTTTCAGCTCCAATTTCATATATTGCATCTATTAAATAGTCCATACTTGAACTTTTTCGGCTATAACACACCAGCTTGCTTGGTCATAATAAGATGATACGACATGAAGACTTTCTACGTATTTGTCAATCAGTTGGTCTAGTTCTCCTTTCTTAAAGACATGATAGTATCTGTGGTATGTTACAGCACCTCCCTCGGAAGGTAAGCTGTCGGAACCATCGCTTAGCGAAGGTAATAAAGGAGCGTGAGGAACGCCTCGAGCGGGAGGAACAGTAGCCGTATCTTCAGACAAAGACCGGGTTTCTAACTTTCGTTCCTTAGAACACTCACTGCATGACGGTAATGAGGCTAGGCTAGCGCAGCCTAATGAAGCTGTACTTCCTGTTTTGTCACGACGGCTCCAGTCGCTTGCTGAAGTATCACTAGACTCTATAGAGAACCCTGACTTTAAAGGCGCAGTGCTAGTACTAGATCTTGAAGTCATGGATTCGGGACTAATTTCCATTTTGTCTAAGTCACTGGAATCAGTCGACTGTCCCACTTTTAAAGAGGATCGCTTTTCTGTGCTGGTGCAAAGGGAGTCCACACTTATTTCTGACTCCAGTGAATATCCGGTTTCTAATGACTGGCTGGTGTCGTAGTTACTAGAGTCTATAGTAATTTCAGGATTGCCGTTGCTAGATGAAATAGCACTATCTTCGTCTGGGTTCTTAGTGTCTATGTCAGTCATCTTTTCATCTGATATTGGTTTTACATTGTACTGAATATTGGCACAATTGTTCAAATAGATATCATCGTCACTCGTTACTTTCATAGATTTTTTGAGTTCTCTGTATTTATTAATAATTGGATCTACATCTTTAGATCTCTTTTTGCTTTTTGTTTTGGTGCTACATTTCGGGAATAATTTATTTATATCTGACTCCTGGGTATCATGAATAGAAGTTATGTATTTAACTTTTTCGCCCATTATTTTGCCAGTATTATGATCAATATTAAGTTTGTTATATGGATCTTCGAATTGCTGCAGACTATCCGAGAGCTCGTCTAAAATCTTTTGTGTATTTCTATCCTCTTCTTCCCGTTTTAATCTAAGAGAAATACTCTTTTCGCTACTGCTACTACTCGGAAGATCGAAATCTTCTTCGTTGATTCGTTTTGAGTATTGATCGATTTCTTGTAACAATTTTTCACTTAATTTTTCAGCGAATTCCGTTAAATGCTGACTGCGATCATGCTGATCCGTAATCCAATCCTCCTCTTTAGCTAACATATCAGATTTACAGGTTACTAAAGGTTCGTTTTGTATTCTGTTGAAACTTTCTGATTTGGATATTGATTTTTCTGAATCGGTGCTTGATATTGACAATGAATCGTATGGTAACCTTGTGGGGCTTCTGTGGCTTTTACTCAAGTTTTCATCTAAAGATCGTCCTTCGGGTCTGTTGGGAGATAATCTGTTCAAACTCCATGTAGAATTGCTTGTACTTCCCTGTTTCGGTGAGCGATCTTTAGATCTTCTACCTGGTGAAAGTCTCTCTAAACTAGATGAACTTCCACTGGAGCTGGTATGAGATTGAGATCTTGATCGATCTTCTAGTATTCTTAAATCACCTGGAGACAGCTTGTTCAGACTCCAATTACTGCTACTGCTACTACTCGAAGCGCCTTGAACAATCGCAATTGCTTCAGTGCTTTCTATTTTCTCTAAGTGCCGCCTTTTAGATCTCGGACTCGATTGAATCACAGTTTCACAAGTTTCATCCAGTGAATGAGTAACTTCAGCTACTGCTTCTATTAAATTTTGAGGTGTATTCCACACTGTTGTATTACTAGTATCTTCGTCTATCTTCACTTCCAACGTTGGAGGGTTCGGTAAATCTATAAAAAATATAATAATAAAAATTAAAATCATGAAATAAGTCACAGTTTTATTGTTCTTTATTATTTTTGTACTTGTTTTTTTTGACATAACATAATCAAATAAAATTACCTTTCTCCATTGCAGTCTTCCGAAGCTCATCGGGTACCACACTTATGACGCTGTCTACTGAGTCAGGCGATGACACACCACTGGAGTCACTGTCCATATCATCGACAGCCGGGTTAAACAATTCTAGTGACATAAGTTTTGGGTGACTCTTTGCAATAGGCTCAGCTCTGCTTGTACCGCGCACAATTGGGAATGGTGGCCTCCTACTTATATTTACGCCAGGAATACCTTTGTTTAACATTTCCTTAATTTGTCGTATTCTTTCCTTTCTTTTTCTATCCGCTGCTCGGGAATCTAAGTTGTCATTAGTTTGCGGCTTGTTCTGTGTCTTTGGTTTAAATTGAGGTATTTCTGGTAATTCTGCAACAGTCTGAAGAGTTATTTTAGGATATGGTTTAACGTCTTGCAGTAATACTCGTGGTTTTATATCGTCTGTGTCTGCAGTTAATTTGTGTATTTCTTCAATATCTTTATTGATTTCATCTATTAACTCTTTTGTAAATTCCGTTGGTATTTCCTCCTCTTCCTTTATTGGTGGAATAGGATCGATCTCCTCATATATTTCTATAGGTATAATCTTATTTATTAAAGGGGGTATTTCTGGTGTCAAAATATTATCTTCTGGTTCTGGTTTAGGGGGTGAATTTGGTTGACTTTTAGACTGTGGTTTTAATGGGGCTGGAGTAACATTATTTGTACTTGAATAATTTTTCAAGCTATATTGAGCTACTAAGATTTTATTATGAACAGGGCCAGGTGCTTGAGCAGCAATTGGTGAAGCTGGTGGCCTAATCAATGGGAATGCTTGTTTGATTCTAGGTGAAGGTAACCCTGGTGAATTCTTCATTCTCGGCGATGTGGGTACAGATGAAACTTTAAGCCTTGGTGATGTGGGACCAGGAGATAAAGGAGTTGGTGATAATGGATCAGCGGACCCATCTGCTTTAGGTACGTATATAACTGACGCAAAACTATCCTCTGAGTCAACGCTTGTATCACTTTGTAGACTACTATCCTTAGAAGAATCGGACCCATCTTCTCTGGAATGTCTCCTTTCAGGATAATTTTTCTCGTTGTTTATGATATTATCACTAGGCGTAGGAACTTCAGGTACAGGGCCATGGTTTTTCCAGCCTTGGAGCATTCTAACAAACACGGTCACTTTATCAATATTCGTTGTCGATGTTTTGAATTTGTTAGTGAGGCCATTCTTTAGTGACTGAAACTTTTTAGCCGTTGTAGCAGATGTTGAGAATATTGAATCTCTGATCGAGTCTAAGGCACCTGGCCTTCGAAACAAATACTCTTCATTCAGAGACGCTTGTTTTTGTATATTTCTTCTAAGCCGTTCTTTTTCTCTAAGCCTTTCCACCGACATAAGTTCCTCGTTTAGTGAAGTCTGTTTAATCACACCTGGCTTTTTGGAATGTACTTTCTGAGCGTGAATTTTGAAATTAGGCATTTCTTCTACTAAGCTTTTCATGTCTGTGGGTTTATCCAGATCTTCTTCAGCGTCATCTTCATTGATAGACTTTTTTTGCTTTACCAGTCGTGGTTTTTTGCGTTCTGTAACTGGTTGTACGGGTTTTTCTACAACTGCGGGTTCACAATCTTCTCCACCTAAACTTGGTAGACTAGATCGTGATCTTACAAGTGCCCGGCGTTCTATCTCAGCAATGTCTGTAAGACTTCGCGACTTCATTGTAGAAGATTCCGAATGCTGTGAAACTAATCTAGGAGGAAGAACTTCATCTAATCGTCTCAATTCGATGGGTAAATCTGCTGCAGGAGGCTCAGGGCGTGGACAAGGTCTTTGTGTTGGTCTATTCATTCCCCATGAAGGAAGAAACGAGCGACGTCCTGCCAGTCGTTGTAAAGCTCGTCTTACAAATGAATAACAAGTTTCATTGGGCGATGACAGCGAAGATGATCCTGGTGAGCCATCTCTACTCTTCCATGGTTCGTAACAGCTGTAAGAAACAACATAAGTAGTGAAAATCTACATAATGATACAATCATACAGAAAATGAGGAAAAAACGTACTGCTCATATTCAACTGAGAGGAACCGTGGAGCAGGAGGTGGTGGGCATAGTGTTGCTGGTCGATGCCAGGGTATTAAAACATCCTGAAAAAATACAAATAAGTATAATATAATATTTGAAATGTATGTGATCGTAAATAAAATAATACACATTCAACCGGTATTAATTGAATATGCATATTTAAATAAAATTTGCGATTATTGCATGCTTAAGCAAGTGACTTATGGAGTTTTTTAAAAAACAGGAAAGGGAAAGAAAATACCTGAGAATGAAAATTTCTTCCTTCGTGCTCCATAGCCCATACCGTAAGTAGCAACCGTCCACCGATCCTTGTTATCCTGGCGAGCTCGCGGAGCGCCATCGCGCGGCGTTCGACCGTCGCGAAGTGGTGCACCACCGCGATAGATAAGACCGCGTCGAAGGACTCATCGCGAAACGGTAGGCACAGATTGTCACATACCACCACCTTAAATACAATATTCAAGGATTGTTTTTTAATATTTTTAAACACACTTAGGATTTGAAGAACATTATTTAGAAGACGTATAAAAGTTTTTTTTAGAATTTCAACGTAGCAACCTCGAACGTATGGTGTAGTGTTCAGAACATTTGGGCGTTTTCATAAAGCGCGGGTTCGAGATCCGCAACGTTCAAATTTTTTATACGTTTTCTAATTTTACTATTATTTATTTTATTTTTTCTTCTTATTCTATTACTACGAAGTGTGAGTGGAAACTGCTGGTTAAGATATTGTATGTATTGAATAGATATGTGCATGAAAATAGTTCAACATCTCAGGTGATATTAAAGTCTTGTTTACGATAGATATATGATGTGATAGTATAACAATTGTTGAGGAATTCTGATGATTTTAGTATTGATTCATACTTATGTACATAACTAAGGACATTTTAAATTAAAATATACATCAAGTCATTATTATTTTTATATATTTTTTGGCTTCACGCTTTTTTCACATAGCAGTGTAGGAAGAGAGAACCTCCGTTCGCCACAATTCGCCCCAGTCTGAGACATTACGTGTTGAGTGACGGAATTTACGTCGCGCCATGTCTTGTCACCAGAGCCGACAAATAAAAATAGTTTAAATATAATCCATTGCCCTAAGTGGAAATTGAAGCTACAACCATCCTCGTGACATTTTACATATCTGCTGAGAAAACCTCGAGACACGTCACTCTTCTTCCACTCTTCCTCCAATGAGGACTCATTTAGACATTTCCATTGTTGATTAGTAGTACACAATGCTGGATAACAATATGATCTAATATCTACAAGAAGAGCGAAATCATTTTGAAAAACATCACAAATAATATTTCTCGTTACGGTTATCATATATGGTATTAACGTTTTCATTAAGTATCTTATGTTTTCAAATATTTAAAAAAAAGTTTCGTTTTAGGATTAAGGATATTTTTACATTGCATATTTTTATTTACATACTTCATTGCTGTTGTGATGCGCTTGCGCAGCAAGTCGAGTGCATCTGTCTCCTCCAACCGCAAATACGGACGGATTCACGCTTAGGTATTTTCCGTTTCCACACCCTAAAAATAAACAATAATCAATTACTTTTTATAATATTTTTAATATTAGTTTACTTATTTGTAACCATTTTATAACGATTTCTCCTTGTTTCTTTAAGAGTTACGTTTGGCATTGTCTTTAAATAGTTATATAGAAAGTTATAGTTATAACAATTCAACTCTATAGAATAGCGATGGCGCTTATATAAGGATATTCTTTTGTAACTTCGGACACAAATCAGATATAAACTTAAATATTATTAATAAATGACAATAAATGTAATCCCATTATATTATACATATATTTATATCATAAAATAATGTTCGCTGACATTTTCAGTTAAATATTGAAGCAGTGGCAAACGTGCGTGCCGGGCGGTATAATATATAAAACATAATAGAGTAGGTGTAAAAAACTCGTAGATTTTCCATTTGAGCAAACTTTAACATTTCCAAACGCGAACATTTATTCTTCTTAAAATAAATAATTAAATGTATATATTATAATAGCCGTAATGTGGGCCGTAATATGACCGGGTACACTTTTGTAGACATTATGCGTCGGTGGATATACGTAGGTGTCAATTTATAAAGAATATTAAATAAATTCTTACAAATTCATTTAAAATGTCAGTTATGTCTATTAATAATGTTAACAAGACATATTTAGAAAACGTATAAAAATATTTTGAACGGTTATCAAGAGGCGCGGTTTCAAATCTCGCTGCGTTCAAATTTTTATACGTTTTCTAAATATATCTTTTGCAATTTCCAAGTTTGCGATTAACAGTTAAAAAAATGTTTAAAAATGTTAACAAGATTTTAAGATAACAATGTTTTTTTAGCTTCCCGTATTAACTTCTCGCATAGCATAATAGCAGAGAGAACCAAATCTCATAATACTTAATTCTCAGCTTTACGTCTGAATTTCGTCCGTATTTAGCGACGGAACTCAACGCAGCGCTTTGTCAGAGCAGGGAATTGTAAATGATTTATTAATAAATTATATATTTTTTCATACCTTCATCTTCGTCTCACACTTCAAAAGATATCATAAATCGCCTAGACCTTCAAATATTTTCTATTGAATTTTAAAAGGCTGTGTGGGACCTCATGTACAATAGTAATTTAATACAACTTGTGTCTCAAGAGTAATATAATACAACTTGTACCGGGCAGCTCCTGTAGTTTTTGTACCCTTAGAGCGTATTTAATAATTGCCCTAATGTATTAAGTAAAAATGGATGTTGCAACGATCGAGGGAGAGTTCGCCGGGAAACATTTTCACGTCGTAATTAAACACAACTCGTGTAAACTTATTAATTATAAAACAAAATGTAACCTCTCTATTAACTTACATATTCTAATTGGATAAAATATTTCTTTATTTAATAAAAAATTGTATCACTTAAAATACAGAAATGTTTTTAATTTTAATTGCTAAGAAAGGGCAACGTGAAATCTTATACAGTTATAAGATTCTAGATATCTACAAGTTTCACAAATTCTCACCGATATCGCAAACAAGGCTGCCAGGCTCCAGGTCGCTGAGAAAAGAGCGTACAGCAGGCGCGGGTGCGCACGGCCCGTCGTCACCAGCCTGCTCGTACACGTCATGCACATATGCGCGTTCGAGGGCCGCCCCCCGCGCTGCACACTCGCCCGCGACCGCGCCCGCTTCCACGCCCGCCTCGGCGCCTGCTTCCGCGCCGCCATCCGCCATCACCGCACCATTATACCACACTGAAATTATTAATAATTTATTGTAACGACCGACAAGTGCTAAAGTTACGCTTAATAAGGCGTCCATATTAAGATATTTAAAAGATCGTTTTTTTTAACATATTTATAATGTTCTGATAATATTTTATTTGTACAAGTAAAAATATCATGTAGATCATACAGGGTAGATGTAGAGTGAATTCAATATGCACTTTGATTGTGGAAATCAATGTAGCTGTCTGTTCAAACAGCTTCTCAACTTTTCACAATGATTATGAGGATAGACGATTGTGAAATTTGTCATACCTAAAGTTAATATTAATTTAATGTATTTCTAATACATTTTATGAAAAATGTCTTTCTGGATTTCTTCACCATATTAACTGTAAGTATGACAAAATTCATAATTGTCTACCCTCTCTATTAGATAGAGTAGCATAGCATAGATGCTACCATGATGTATTTCAACGAGTCAACAGCCCTGCTGTTACATTTTAGTTGCAGTTTAAAAATATTAATTCTGTAATTATTTATTTTAGATTACTTTTATTCAAAGGCCGTTTTGAGATACAACTGAGAATGGTCCTACTCTACGGCAGTGTTTGGTGAAACTTCAAATTTAATAACATCGTTTTATTAAAATAAGAGCGTTTAATACTTTCAATATCACTTTCCTAGAGTACGCAGTTTCCAGAAAGTTTCATCCTGACAAAATTGATTTTTATTTTAATATATTTTCATGAAGATACTTAAATGATTATAATTAACTTTACCACTGACGTTATAATTTTGGCATCAACAGGTTTTGCGGTTCCCGCTACTTATTTCTGCTATGATATTCAATAAACAATATACAATAATATTGTCTTTTACATGCATCAGGGAAGTCGGTTTATTGGCGCAAACTTTAGATTTACGATAATCCCATAAGAGAAAAGCGATAGCGGTTAAAAGGACTGTGTGGAGGCTAATTTATGTCAACTATCCTGGAGATCAATTTGCCTGAGAAAATTTCACGAACTCGTGGCAGAGACGAATTGGATCGTATTCTACGTATTTCTACCGTTTTTGATGACCTTGGTCACCTAGATTTTGGTATTTCCACCGTTGTACCGATCTCTTCAAACTTTTTGATCCATTTTGGATAAGAGGAATGTTTGGCGCATCGTTTATGTGGCGAAAACCTCGAACACTGCAGAATATTATACGTGCTACAGTCGCCGAAACACCGTGTTTATAAAACTCTCGCACACACAAAGCGGTCTGCTCCCAAGAAACGCTCCATAGCGTCTGAAAAATGAATTCCCAAGAGCCAGGCTACCGATTGACATAACCCAGTGAGGCGCCCCACGGATTTGTTGCGTTCCCGCAGTAATATAAATAAATATTTTGAGACACTCAGTATTAACTACACAGACGAGATCGCTAGCGAAAAAAGTACCTTTAAAAGTAATGGAGATAATAATATAAAAAATAAGTACAATTGTAATATCAGTAATCATTTCAATTTGTACCTTTATTTTAACAATTTCAGGCAATTGGCTTCATAATGTATTTTTAGTACAGAAAAGAATATAGAGATGTACCCTTTAAAAAAAACAATATGGAATCTATAACGTATACTTATTATAACAATTTTTTGGTTTTAACTAATAGAAACATGTTAATAGGCATTATTTGCATTTGGCAAAGTTGATAAAGAAAAAAATTGGCGACAAAACTCTTAGCTTTGTACATTATATGCATCTTGTAGACATCTATTTGCAACGCGTCCCAGCTTCTCCACTACGGAGAATAATTGAAAATAAATATTATATAAAATGAAGAATTTGAATAACAAGACGTCGATGTAAACCTTTACAATATTGCGTATTCAGTATACGTTGTTCGTTTGATATTGCCGTTACTGGCGGAATATTTAGCGGGGTGGGTCCCGGGTCTCTGAATTTCGGGTCAGCGGGTCGCCACGTGTGCGTAGATACATATGCCTTTCAGTTTCTTTAACTGATATTCAGTCGATTGTGATTCAACGACTGGTTTTAGTCCCACTACTTGTAAAATGTATAAAACCTAAAACCACTGAAAATAGAACACGAAAACTGAAATAGTCTCAATACTGTGCAGCGGTGAATTGTAAAAAATATTTTGCAATAAGCACACGTTGTAAGGGACGTAAAGTGCAAAGGCTCATTGTATTATTTTCGTTGTATCTTTTTCTTGTATACCGATCTTGAATACCTGATTAAATTATTTAAGAAACTTTTCTATTTTAAGTGAGTGTTTATTTAACACGGTATTTAAAAAACTCATAATATATAAATTACCATCGAACTGAGCCTATTCATGTTGTAAAAAGAACTTTATTACATTAAAATTGATCCAAAATGAAAGTTTCTATAAGTCATAACGTTAGAAATCAATTAACTATTCGAGAAAATAAGCAATGTAAAATCTATTTTAAATCTAAATTTATATGTTGGTGCTTTTGAGCTTGCAGATAATGAAATCAAAGTAAATTACAAACATAAACTAGAAAAAATTATAATTTAAAGATAGTTAATCTAAAGCCATTAAAGCCACGGTGGCGCAGTGGGACAACGTCCGAATATAAACGCGAAGGTTTGAAGTTCGATCCTCAAGCGAGGCGTTAAGTTCCGTAACTTAATACCCAATTTCTCGAATTCACCCGAAAAGCGACGAATATCTTGACACCTCTATCTAGGGTAGGCTTACCCGAAGAATCTACACGATTCTGTAACGTAAGTTTTATGTAAGCAAACGAAATATATTTATAGGTATAATATCGAGTTACCTTGGTAACGCATCTAGGATAGCAGGTCAGACCTTCACCCGTTTCCCGGGCATAATGCACCGATAGCGACGGTTTAAATTTTATGAAGAATGTTTAAAGTTAAAAACGCTGCATTTATATTAATTATAATTTTAATTACTTTTTAATGTCACATCATTTACAATAATTTTAAATAACTATTTCTTATATTCTGGACACAGGTATATACAGGTATTTGTGTACTTGATGTAGTTCCGTTAAGACATACTACAATTAGGGTAACATATTTTACTAAATTCAAAAAAATTAGATAAATCTCATCAAGTAGTTTAGGCGCAGGATCATTATTTCGACTTCTCGATTTCTACCTATAGGAGTCATGAAAATAAACGTACAAGTTTTATTTCATATGAAAATACTTCTTAAGTGTACTTAACTTACACAGTAAGTTAGCCAAGAAGCGCTGTGTAATATGTTTTTACTGCAAAACTAGGGCATAGTCAGTTATTAAATCGATAGTGTTATCATTACAGGTGTGATGTATTATATAGTATTGTTTCGATGAGTATTGTAAAAACTGTAGATATTATCGTTCTTATTTTAATAACTTCATAATCTTAGGCGCGAGAGATTACTAAAAGACCTCCGTTTGTCTAGAACTACTATCAGCTCATTTCTAGAATGTAGTTTATAGGGGGTATTAGTAGACTTTTTTCAAATTTAATTAGATAGAGAGATAAATATGGATGGAGCAGAGAGGGATAGTGGAGGCGAGCTTTATTAGTTTAAAGGGGCTAAAGTTTTAAGCTTACATTCGGGTCGCAAGTTCCAAGTCCCGGGTACCGTTTCGAGCTCAGCCCGGCGAATCCATGGAATGCTAATTATTAGTACTTCTTCCGCTTATTATTTTTGTCCACACTGTTCTCAATCTTTCAGATATGCGCCTTTACTTGTTTTCTCGTTTATTACTGTATAATGTAAACTGTATAATAATATGCATACAATTTTGGCTTTCTCTTAATTAATACCGTATGTACCGTATGTCTCTTGTATGTAACGAAAACATGACAGGAACAAATTATGAAGCACATTATTTTTGTTTTTGTTTAACACACGCTCTGAGATTATTCATTCGTTGAATAATTTTGTTAATATATTATACACATTCCATCGTCTCTACAAAAGAATATCCTCAGCATTCCATGGATTCCTCCTCAGTATTCCGTATGGGTGTCCCTTGTGTTGCAGGGGAGGTGCAGGATTTGCGACTCAAGTGTCGGTTTACGGGGCCTTTTTAAATTTAGCATTCACGTTCGCCTCCACTGTCTGAGCTTCACTCTCTCGCTAACCAAATTTTAATAATATAATAACTATATAATTCAATAAACTAAATTTTAATTTTAATTATATTTCAAAATTATACATATAGTACGATACTGGTATAAATTATACCTGTATACACCAATATACTAACCTATTTGATAAAAAATAATGAGACTGATGTTAACGCCCACTCATTACAATGCTTACGTAATGTACAACTTTTCGTTAAGTCTTGTTAACGATGTTAACATAAAGATATATTTAGAAAACGTATGAAAATTTGAACGCAGCGTGATTGGAACCTCTTGAAAACCGTTCAACCTTGAACGGGTTTCAAGAGGCGCGGGTTCAAATCCCGCTGCATTACATTTTTTATACGTTTTTCGAAATATGTCTTTTTCAATTTCCTAAGTGTGCGATTAGCACTATAACAACACGTAAAAAAAAGATGTCAGCATATTTAACAAGTGTCAGTTAACAAAGATATGTACATTTAAATATTATACAAAAATTGAATATATTTCTATCCTTCCGCACTATGCGGAGTAGGCAATGCAGTGCTTGTCCTCATTCTATCAAATCAAGAGTTGTCGTCTGCAACTTCGTTTGTGTGGACTTTACGAATCTTGCTATGCTATTACCATTTCTATCATCTATAATTTCGACTGTAAAATGTACAATTTTTACCGTTTCCGTAAAAAATTTAAGAAATCCTCCTAAGAACTGCCCTAGAGTACTTGAAGTTTGATATATAAGTTCCCTCTAATCTATACATATAATAAAAATGTAACTGATTGTTGTCTATACATGGAAGATATATGAAAAAAAATATTATTTAAGGCATTTACCAGTGTAATAGAACCAAAAACAAGGATTTTTAGTGTTTTTTAGTTTGTGCGTTTGTGCACTCAAATCTCAGAAACGGCTTAACCGATTTAAATGCAACTTAAACTATTGTCTTCCCTTAACAATAAGTGTTTTATTACAATCTGTTCATAAATAAAAAAAATACAACATTTTAAATTATAAATTTAAGGAAAGTTTTTGATTTAAGTGAAAAAAATAAATTGTTAATTATAGTCGTTTTACACAAGCGAAGCCGCAGGCGTTAGTTATAAATATAAACATTCTATAGAATGGTAACTGAACTGATAATAACCAATAATTCCATATATAATATTCTGAGCTTTGAAGAAGCAACTTTTTAATATTATAGTTCAAACATATGCATTGTAAGAATTATTTGTGAGCGATATTTAAAAAAAATACTTATAACCTAGAAGCATAACCTTTAGAATGTAGCATCATGTATTATATAATATAGATTACCGTCACGATATGAAGTTTGCCAACTGCAGCCATATCGGTCATAGAATATCTATTTGTGGTATCTCGTTACTATCAACGTCAGGCCAAAAACATTTATTGATTTTGTTTCTGGCGATTCGATGAATAATCCATTAGTTTCGATGTTCGAAAATTCGAATATGGTTTAGTTTACTTCGCCATCAACTGTTGGAACAAAAGTTAATGGTCCTATAATAAGTATCGTGACGCGCCACTGCGGTGCAGTGCGAAGCTTTCGTTACACGTGTAAAAGATTTCATAACTTTTTGTAGAGCTTTCGACTAAAAAGTGTTACAATGTCTGTTTCCGTGAACGTGATTCATTGTAGCTGTTTTTATTTATTTATTATCTAAATATACGTTAATGCTAATTTTGTTGATAATTTATTTGAATACAATTTGTTTATATATTCTACTTTACTTTTATTATGTTTTCCTTATCTATTATTTAATATAGTTAGATAGATGAAAGCAAAATATTTAAATGCTTATATTTTTTATACTATGGACAAGGCAAACGAGCGTTCACTTCACGTGATGATAAGTGAACACCACCGCCCACGACCCTGTTTAACACCAGAGAAGCTAAAGGGTAAAAGCCTGTTATTACGATCCCGCTTAATACAATTACTTGCATAGTACACTCTTTTAACGTGAGCTTCTGTAAAATGGAGCATGTTTTCATACAATGCATTCTGCTTAATACGATTTATCATCCCGTTTAATACGCCATCTATGCTATATCCAATAGGCCAATCTATCTGACTTACAAATTATGAGTGTATTCGCAACCAGCCACTCATTCGAGGTTAGTCGTAAGCAATGTTGTAATCTTATTGGAATGAATTATTCTAAAATGTCAATTAAATGTATTGAAACAAAAACAAAATCACGTCATGTGCTTAACTCACAAAAAGGGGCCCTAGGTGGTGTTACAAAATTTTAATTATATTTGAAGTTATCACAATATGGTTGAAAATAAATGGTATGTATTATATTATATTCACAAAATAACTGTTATTTCCCGCGTAATAAGTTTTCACGCTTAAGATGCGTTTTGTTGGGTCCCTATAAAAAATGTATTAATGGGTTTTACTGTATTGAAACTTTTAGTTTTAGTTTTTTTAATATATAAATTTAAAAATATATCAATTCGTATGTAATGTAAAGTATAGTCAATATCATCAATCGAGGTATCTTTTAAAACATTATGTCATAATTCATTCTTTCAACGTACCAAAATACCATTAAATAGTTTTTTTATAATAAGCAAACAAAAATCCTTCACCAACGTTAATATTGAAATATAATTTAATGCGAAAAGTCAACAAAAATGCCACATGTAGGTACAATAAAATAAAATGTTACTTCAGCAATATTGAGAATTGAAAAGTTTATTCCTCGAGCATATTTAAACTTTTGAATATAATTGTACTGGTAATGATTTGTGCAGTGTCTAAACTGGGGCAAGCCTCGGATTCTAGCTATTGTGCCGCTTTATAAATATCTATAAGAATAATAATACATACAAATATTTTACGCCTCTTTCGTAATGGAAAGCTTCTAACAAAGTATTCTGAAATTATACGAATGACAAAGAAATTGTATGCCGTATTTGTGACTACCATTGTATAAGTGGATATAATATACTTATTGGTGTATTAAATCCATACCAAGCGTGAATAGGTTGATAAGTCAAATTTTATATACAATTTATTAAATATTAATAAGCATTAGGATTTGTTTTATTCATAGGTCAATAAATAAATTAATAAAAAAAATCATGGAAATTAAACAATTACACCTAAAAAGTCTATAAATAACATAAAATCGAAAATACTAATTAAAATAAAACACGAAACTGACTGTCTTTATAATTATGCATTTTCGATTTATTCAAGACTGGAATGGAAATATTCTTTTAATATTTTTTATACAAGGCATGAACCCGTAATCTCATTCTTACTAAGCCTATGGATTTCATACACATCGATGATAAATGAATTTGGTAGCAGGGCCACCCACTCTACTTTCCACCCAAGAATCGAGACATTGCGTATTGACTGGCGGAACACAACGCCGCGCTTTCTCTTGTCACCAGAGCGGAGAAATGTACATAACCATGGGAAATTGAACACGTATACAGTCAGACGTTATCTTTTCTTGTAAATTTTTTTGGACTGTTTATTGTTCGATATTAATATAGACTATATTCTTATTCTTATAAATATATTTTTCGAACAAAGTTATTATGATATTTATTTAAAAAAAAAATCCTCGATGTACTTTTAGCTTCCCCATTTAATCCTCCATAGGTCAATTTGTTTTTTATAGCTGACTCACAGTAGCCGAGTTGATGGTGTTCAAAACCATTGATGAACATATAAAATGTCGTAGGGTTTAAATAAATAGCATGGCAATAACATATTGATTTGAAGTAAATGTAAAAATAATTGTATAACAAAGAATAATACTTATGTTGATAAGACTTGCTGACTCACCTTAAGTGAAAATAAGCAGAGGCTTCTGAATAGTTTTTCTTTATCTTAAAAAAGTTTAGTAACAGCATAAACTGTTCATATCTATGTTTATTATGAATAAAATATATACATGCTACCTCAATATTGAAAATTCATATCACCTAAAAATGTATATAAGATGCAAATGTATATAAGTCCGGTTAAAATAGTTTCACTTGTTAAAATAAAAAGTACATTCACAATTCAAAAAGTTCTTTCCCGCATAATAAATCAGGCAGAGAGAACAAATGTCAAGACACTCCGGTTAACTCCGTTCCGTTATTAACACCATACAATTTATATTAATTCATATTGTAGAAAATTCTACCCTGAACGAGATTGAACCCACAAACACTAACTTTGAAGCTATTGGTGCTAACATAGACCTTTAAATATGTCGTCAGAATTGATAATCCGATAGAAACGCCAATAATGTATCTAACATTGAGTGTTACAATATAATTAAACGACAATGAGCTAAACGCGAAGCCATATCTCGACTAATACAGGCAGATTATCTATCTCGACGGAAGATGGCGCAAAAATCAGATTAATGCGTCAGGGAATAACGCATAGTGAATTAAAAAATGATTACAGGGGAAAATGTGTTTAAAAACATTAAAATGACATTATTGGAATATAAATAACTTATTATGATTTTGATAGTATTGTATTTTTTTCAAACTACACAATCGTTCAATGAAATAAAATATTTTAAGGATCCGCAGTAAGAAAAGATACAGAGTCGAGTTAATATCGCTTTATTTTAAATTTCGTGTTTATTTTGTCTTATCGTCACATTTTGGTAAATAAAACCTTTGAAATTCCTATATTAACAGTATAAATACTTCCTCTTATTCACATAGAGAGAGAGAGAGAGAGAGAGTAGAATTTGAAGTCGTTATCGTCTCGTGAGCTCAAAACACGTACACACTGTGTCATGATGGCTTTATATAGGTACATACCAACGTATGAGTTACGAGTATGGATGTAATTCATCATATACCCAATGCTTTTCCTAATGGTTATTTACATTTTTGCGAACGGAACAAATAACAATCAGCCACAAAAAAACCACATGCCAAATTTCAAATGGATATTAGGTATATATATTTTTAATCTTAATGTCTGATATCCCCTCATTTCCTTTTTTTTCATAAGGAGTGTTTAATGTATATCAAAAAGTACAATAAATAAAAGGAAATTAATACAAATAAATATATCTCATTGCACTACATATTCGTTTCTATAAATTCTACAAAGTCGTGTTTATAATTAGTTTTCATACATACAATAATTAATTCTAAATGTAATTAAATCCATCGGGCCATGTCGTTTAGTTAAATATAGATTTCTACGCTGGAATAGATATGTGCATTTATTTTATGACAAACGTCTATAAATGTAATAGTGTCGGATATATTTAAAAAATACTTATATTTTCAACACTGGCTTATGACCGTTACCGTTATTAAATTTGTGATTTTTTTCGGCTGAGATCTTACTTACATCATGGATAAAAAAAACCTATACATATATATTTTTTAAGAAAGGCTCTGTATACGTATACATACATTACAAATATACTTCGGAGTTGTGTGAAAATAAGAACTAGATAGGCGCAAAGTGGTGACCAACATCTGCATTGCCAGAAGCATTGCTGTTTGTTCCACATTTAAAGTTTAGAACAAACATTAGATAAATAATGATATTTATTTAGTGGCAAAATATAATAACAAGTTAGGTCATATTCTACTCGACTATCATTATTTAATTTTATATATATATATTACATAATTTCTGCGGAAGCCATCGCGGTGCAGTGGGACGGCGACTGAATGTAAATGCGATTGGTTGTCAGTTCGATTCATAGTCGCTGTATGATCATATTTAAGTTATATATATTTTGCACCATTTAACATTTCGCCAGACTTGAATTCATGTGGAAAGTGGAGAACGAATTGCTTTCACACTAGAGTCTCTATGACGTCCCTGCTATACAGAAAAATTATGGGATATAAATGATATACAGTCCATGTACAGCTTAGCAAAGCCAAGTTACGAAACCAACGTAAACGAATAACTCAGCGCGAATGAAATCGAAAAAGCGCTAGAACTATAAATCGTCAACAACAATAGTTGCGAAAAACAAAGTGAAACATTTTATAAAATCATTAATGCATCGGCACGGGTCGTCGCCCTCTGGCCTACTTGCAGATAACTAGACCGATCGGAAATGTTGGGCTCACGGTAAATACGAGTTTATCCTCCGAAATTGAAGCATTAGCCCGGCTTAACTGGGAAAGGTATTCGAGCTTTTTATTAATTTAGAAATAAACTTAAGGACACGTGGTTAATCGCAGCTATCAATTCTACACTTAGCTAATTATTTATTCGTTTTTTATTTAATTTGTCTAATATATGTATATTATAATTGTATGTGAGGAAATTATTTTCATTGCTTCACTTTTGGTAAGAATCTATGTGACAATTAGCTGATACGGTCCTAATACTTTTAACATAATATTAGATTCAGGTGTATTTGTCTATCGATCTAACAATGTACTTACACAATCTTGTAACATTATTTTAACTCATTTTTACCGTCTAATTTGTTTGAAAATTTGCTCACGTGACCGGATCCGGGTGACAATACAATAATTTCTATGAATCTGATGTCCTTGCCAGGACAAGTAGAGCTACTACAAAATAAATATTAAAATGCCTCTTTTTGAAATTATTTTTTTATATTATTTATAATATTGAAAAAAAAAACCATGTGTCACTTTATGTTAAAAAGGAAGCATTAAAATACTTTAATATGTACAAGCTCAAATCGAACCCACGATCATCTTCTACATTCAAACACGTTTCACCTAGCCACGTTGGTTTTTTTCTATTTGAACAGAAATATTACTACTAAGAGGTGTTCACTATATTATTTTTAAATTTTCATAAAGATATTAATTTTTACGCATATTTACGCGTAAAACTGAAATTTATGTTTAAAGAAGAAAAACTGATAATATCGATATTGAAAGAAAACAAACTTGTACAAAATAACGCGAAGTAAACACGTGCATGTCCTACTTCGTGGGTATCATTATAACTACTTTAGAGGGAGTTGAGACTATCATAAAGTACTTACAATATTATGCTCTTTTTTTTACATTTTTTAAAGTGTTAATCGCACACTTAGGAAATTGAAAAATGCATATTTAGTAAACGTATAAAAATTTAAACGCAGCGAGAATTGAACCCGCGCCTCTTGAAAACCGTACAAGCGCTCTGACCGCTAAGCCATGCGTTCTACATCCAGCTCCGTTTTTTCCTGCATAGCAGTGTGGCCAGAGAGAATCTAGTATCAAGACACTCCATTTTACAGTTCTTGTGTCGTGTCATGGCGAAACCCAACGCCACGTCACCATCTTAGGCACCCGAGCGGGTAAATGAAAATATTATGAAATATGATCACTCCCCGGAGTAGGAATCGAAGCTTCAAGCAATCGCGTTTACACTCAGACGCTGTTCCACAGCGCCACGCCCATGTTTTTCATAATATGTTATAAAATATACAATAAATTAATAAAATCGATATTACACACACTACTATGGGTTAGATACACAGTTTTATAAACACGATGGTAAGGCAATGCATATTTTACGCGACAATGGGGCTACTAGTCAATATTAAATCGTTTAAAATATAAAGCCTTTATAAAGCCTTAATTATAGTTTAAATAAAATTTAAAGCCTTTATTATAATTTAAACTTAAAAAATTATTTTCATTTTGCAAAATGCAGAGAATCTACAAGATTCGTTACAACAATCGTTTCTCCACTTTTCAAATAATTTAGGGAACTGTACAATGGCACTGTAGAATTTTTTTTTTTTTTTTTTTTTTTTTTTTTTTTTTTTTTTTTTTTTTTTTTTTTTTTTTTTTTTTTTTTTTTTTTTTTTTTTTTTTTTTTTTTTTTTTTTTTTTTTTTTTTTTTTTTTTTTTTTTTTTTTTTTTTTTTTTTTTTTTTTTTTTTTTTTTTTTTTTTTTTTTTTTTTTTTTTTTTTTTTTTTTTTTTTTTTTTTTTTTTTTTTTTTTTTTTTTTTTTTTTTTTTTTTTTTTTTTTTTTTTTTTTTTTTTTTTTTTTTTTTTTTTTTTTTTTTTTTTTTTTTTTTTTTTTTTTTTTTTTTTTTTTTTTTTTTTTTTTTTTTTTTTTTTTTTTTTTTTTTTTTTTTTTTTTTTTTTTTTTTTTTTTTTTTTTTTTTTTTTTTTTTTTTTTTTTTTTCTAAACAAAAACTTCTCATCATATAGTCGTGCATTTTCCATTGACCTCCATATTAATTAAACATCATGAAAATCTGATTCTTAAGTAATTGCTTCTTTAGAATCATTAGTAAAAGTTGTTCAGTGTGGTGGGCTGGTTCCGTTTACAAATAAAAACCATTGAACTTTGCGGCTATCGTGGCGCAGATAATACATACGTCTGACTGTAAACGTGATATTTGTAGGTTCAATTCTCACTTAAAGGAATGGTTACATTTGTACTATTTTAATTTCTCTCTAGTAAAACAAATACAGGCACAAATCGGGCTTAAAGCGGTGAAGGGAGTTTTACTAGGTCCTCTTTGACTGCCGAGAGAAAAACCTGCAGCTGAAAAAAAATACTATCGTCTGGAAAATCAGATGTGGAAGTCTTAGAGACAAGAAAATACCACCTTAAAGGAAGTTATTATAATTTTAGGTCAAATTGAGGTTAAAGGAATAAAGTCCACGCGAACGGAATTGCGGGCATTAACTAGTTTTGAAATTTAAGATACATATATAAATATAGAATGCCTAATAACGCGTTAAATCTAATTATTTGTTTGTCTTCCTTGCAAATATTACGACTAAACAGTTGCTATTTAAGTTAGCGACATGTAACGGAAGTGTCATAGCGGAAAACCGTTAAAGCTCTTCTCGCCTACGAGCATTCGCAAACAAGATAATAAGTGAGCCTTCTGCAGCATTCGGGTTGAATGAACTGATGCATCCAATGGCGTTACGCGCAATGCGGCGACCTCATTGGCCGTTATCTCCGTTTTTGATATGGAATTCTAATTTTTTATTATATTTTTGTGCTTTTTGGGGCTTTTACTTCATTTTATGATTTAATTGTTTAAACTTATATTTATGTTAATATTAGTTTGGTTGTATTTGTAAATCATAAATTTTGCGAATACTTTATTTAAAACATGTATTACTTTTTGATAGTCTTATTTTTGAAGTATGTAAAAATAATTTTGCGGAATTGGTTCTCTACTTTCTTTATTCCATCTATTATAGTAACAACGTATAGCCATCGTCGTGGCGCAGCGTGACAGCGTTTGTCTGTATACCATCACGGTTGTGGGTTCGATTCCCACTCGGAGGAATTGATTATATTGAAATTATTTGATTTTTTCCGCTCTGGTGACAAAGCTAAGCATACCGCCCGAAGCCGAGGATATGGGCGGCAAGTGGAGAATAAAATGTCTTGACACTGAGTTCTATTTGACCAGAAAAAAACGTGAAGCTAAAAAAAAATTGTAACAAATTTATTTTACTAAAGTAAGCACCTTTTTATTTTATTGAATATAAGAAGCAATACTTCAACACATCATATTTTAATTATACCAAATCAACCTCCTAAATGGAGAAATTTTTGGAGAAAAGAAGGGAAATATATATTTTATCTGTACGATTTGTTTTTTTTTTAAATAATGAATCAGTTATCAGTTAGGTACTTGAACAATGATTGTCTTTTTCTCCTTATTAAAATATGCGGACAGAATATATTACTTTATGTTCAACATGAAACGTTTCAATACGAGCTTTGCAAACAGTGATAGATGTTTATCAGTATCATTTGCCAACTACCGCCGGCTTCTAAGTTGTTTCAAATTCCATTCTGAATTTTCGTTGAATGCTTTTGTGAAGTAAAATACTCGCTACTATTTTGTAGCACTGACGTCTCGTGATCAAGGTTTAATACTACAAGTGTTTATTTTAGGTTCGAATTTCATTAATTATTTGTTCCTTTTAAAAACAATTTTGGTTTGAAGACAATTTTTTGTGTGTTTTTGTAAAAAAATATCGATTTGTATGTGTATACACAAACACTTTTGGAAGTATGGCGTAGGGTTTCAGCACTCAATATACAAAGCCTTGAACTGTAGTGGACAGTAGAAAACGGAGTGTCTTGATACTATGACCTTTATACCTATATATGCTAAGGAGCTTTCTTTATTTTTTAATTCTCATAATTATTAACTGTCCATAACTTGCACAAAAGCTTTGCCTATTTTTTACTTTTATTATGTTTTCTGAAGTCCTATAATCACGTGAAAACATAATATGTAAAAATATTTGCGCGTGGAATATACTACTTTGATTTCCACTCGTACATATTTTACTTCAAGATTATCGTTATGATTATTTGTTGAAATTTTCATAAGACTTTTGTTTAAGCCTAGTAAATGAAAACCCCATTCCTTATCATATTTGGGTCGATTGTGTTCTGGTTATTGTTGTTTATGCGCTACGTTCTTTGCATAATTTAAACTTTCTGCAGTTTAGGCGCTCTACTGTTACATCACTAAGTGAATGTAACTTCCTGAGTTGGCTGAAGGAAATAATGGGACTTTGAATAAAATTATAGCTTTGTTACATGAAAAGATATCAGAGAATTAAAGGTTTTGTAGGTAAAGTAATTTAAAAAATATATTTGAAAGATTGTACTTCGTATAAAGTTATTTAAATAGTAATACATAATATTATATACGTAACGTTATCGATAAATTAAACTATAAATAGTGAATGCTTTTTTCTTGCTGTTTAAAATCTACATTTGATAAAGTTGGAATGAAAGACTTTTTCCTGCATAGACAGGGCTCTATCTGCGACAAGACACTTCGTTCTCCACATTCCACCCGAATCCGTGACATGATGTGTTGAGTGGTAGAGTGGTGCCCTTTGTCGTATCACAGTCAGGTATTTAGACGCTCTCACACTACTTCACTATGGCCTCATAATAAATAAATATTTATTGTATATTATTATATTAACTAAAATGATAAGAAGTTTTAATAAACACTTAACTCAGAACTAATAATAGGTGTGACAAGAGTAATTTTTATTTTCTAAAAAAATTGTATGGTTTTTCGTGTGATAAAACTTATACCTATATCAAGATTGCGAAAAAATACTAAAATTGGCTCAGCAATTTTACTGTTAAAGAATAGAGATACTGCATTCTACAACACAGATGTATTATAAGTATATCTATCCGTGTTATAGACACCATTAGTTGATATTAAACAAATTTTGATAGCTTTTTTTTTCTATTTTTTCTTATAGTGCCTCTTCAATTAAGTGAACGTTGCCCCGCATATTTTGTCTCATTCCCGGCAAAATGGAATATTTATACAGAACCAATGGTTTCTGTCTATTCTGTGATCTCCTCATCTACGGCTTTTTTGAATTTGCCTTTTCCCGGTAACCTAGGAAAAGTATGAATATGATTTGCAAAAGCTCATATCGGTCATGTCGAAACACGTACCCCAAATATGAACCTTTTCCAAAAAAAGCATTAAAATAATTATATTATAGTATTGCATAAATGTACGCCTCAATTCACAATGTTAATTAAATTTCACTTTGATACTGGAAAACATTGCATTCACAGTAAAAACTATTAACTTGTTTCTACCAGATTTACTTAAAAGCTTTGGATCCGCAACCTTTTTGAGCTATATGCTCATATATTTTTTTCATCAAACCATAAAATTTTTCAATATTTTTAATGTGTTTTTAATCGATGTAGGATATGGATGTAGTTTTTTAGTATGTATTTTTAAATACAGGTTTTATATGGGGCTTGTATTGATTTATACGTAAATATTCGTAGCTGTTGCGAACAATGTATATTTGGTAAGAAAATAACAAAAAAGAATATTATTTATTTATTTACAGAAATTTGCATACTAGTGAATTAGATTCAAAGAATTAAATTTGAATATAAGTTAAACAGGTCATACCTGTAACATTTTTTATAAAGTCATCGAATTTTTAGCATTCTACGCTCGTACTGCATAATATTATTTGTGATACAGGTATTCTTGAATATGTAGAGTTTGGAGCCTCTAAATAATTTTATTGTATAAAAACATACTGCAATAATGAAATAGTGCAAGCACTCAGCATTTTAACAGTGAGTACGTAGTAAGTTCTTATATATTTAAATAAAACCAGTATCAAACTGAAACACATATTTGGTATCTTGACTGAAGCTAAACTCTGTCCACCAATCAACTCCACCGTCGGTTTGACAGGTTTCCAAGAGGCGTGGGTTTCAATCCCGCTGCGTTCAAATTTTTATACGTTTTCTCAAAATTATTTTCAATTTCTTAAGTGTGTAACATTTTTAAAATGTTAAACTATTTAAGAATAAATTTACTATCTGAGCGGCTTGTTATAATTGTCAATAATTTAATAGTAACTTTGACCTCACCTAATATATTTTGCAGATGTTATCTCGTTTACAGTTTAACAGTCGCTGTTAAACTGTAAACGAGATTGTTGTGGGTGCGATCCCCGTTTGGGAAATATTTTAATTCTTTTTATTGAATAGTTTATTTAACTTGAAGAGTTGTCTAAATGTCAATGGATAAGTCAGAGAACCTTCTCTGAGTATATCATATGGCGAAAAACGCATGAAACTAAAAAGAAAAAAAATCTTTTCTTATCTAGGATTAAATATTTGACAACTACGACTACGTAGTCGTAGGAGGCGTGATAATTTTGAAAAAAAAAACAAATCAAAACGCTGACTTTGTCTCTTTATATGTAGTGTTAAGAAATAAATATCCACTTACAGAAACGTCCCAGTATCCATTTATCTGTGACAAGCACAAGATTACGCACATTTTCACGCTTTGCTGGATGCGCTCTTATGTAATGATGAATCTTACTGTACCATGCCAATAGATGTACAAATAAACACTGAAATAACTAATGAATTTCCTTATTTTTTTTATATTTTCGATAAATATGTAACAATTATTAGGAAATGTGAAAATAATAAATAAAATGTGACCAGAGACAGCGTCTGACTGTAATCACTATTATTTTTAGGTTCGAATCCCATTTAGGGGGATGAGTATATTAAAATTATTATCATTTCCCCGCACTGATGCACAAGACAAACTGTGTGGCACCGCTGAGTTCTGCCACTGAACATGAATTGGCTCGAATTCGGGCGGAATGTGGGAAGAGAATGAGAGACATTCTCTTTCTTTTCTTTTGTATCCCCTGTATGCCTGCTATGCGAGAAAGAGTATGAAGTTAAGTTATGATTAAAAAGCAACACAATGCAATTTAGATAATAAATTGCGTCATTTGTACGCGGTTACGTCGTTATAAGACATAAAAGGCCAATCTAGTAATAAATTGTTGTTCACGTTTTCCTCATTACGTTTCGATTATGAAAAGTTCATATTTTTTTTAAATTCATCATATACCTAAGTTTTTTACAAAATAAATATATTGGTGATTGGCATCAAAATATATTAAAAAAATGAAAATTAAAATTACAAATTTGATTGTATAATAGTATTACAATACCAATAAGGCTAAAGCAGATGTATCTAGCTTATGCAAATATGCATTTTTTTTCTGTAATTCCGCAAAAGCCGCGTCGCTGCTCTTCAAAGGGTATTACGCAAACTTTGTGCACAGAAATTTTATGTCTTTTAAAAAGCTTTGCCTTGCCCTGGTAAGGTATAGTATAATATGAAGTAGCGCTGTATGAGATGAAAGTTTGCACGCTTAGATTGTGTGATACATTTAGCTATTTTTAAACTAAAGTATGTATATGTTACTGTATAAGCTGGTACTATAGAAAATCTTAAGATTTTTTTTATGAAAACTTTAGATTTAATGTCTAAAAGTCTGAACTGTTGCTTGATTATTTTTCATTTCAAACTTAAATTTTGACTTCCACGTGATTTAGTTAATGCTGATTAGGTTAGAAATCCGGAATTCTACCATTACAGTAAGTAAATGTTAAGTTTTAGTGGAACGTCTTAGGACTCCGCAAAGGGAATCCTAGTGAGATATCAAAGGTTTCAAAATTCAACTTTTCAGCGATTTTCTTTCTCAATTATAAATGTGTCCTATGTTAAATTTTGTATAATGTTTATAAATAATTCTACGACTGCATATCTATCTTATACTGGCTGTAATCTAGTCTTCACTTTCTTGGGGTAAGACTTGTTCGGATGATTTGGAGTCACTCAAACTATTAAAAATAAGTATATTCAAGTTAGTAGCTGGATAGTTGTGAATTTGATATTTATTCAAGTAATCATATTTTTAGTAATATAGATGCTTAGTCGCCTAGAATTAATGATATTGAAACAGGCTAAAAATCAAGACAATTTCTTATAGAAAATTACGAAGGTTCCCATGCATACCTAGGCGAAATGTAGTAAAAATAAACAAAAAATGAAATTTGTGAATAGTTAGTTTATGTCCATATTTGAGACATAAAGCTTACGAGAACTACAAATTGCCATTGAACTTGAAACTTGTGAAGCGAGGTCGAATTTTAAGGCTTTCACCGTTACATAAGCATTGAAGTTATTATGGATATCGAAATAATTTCGTCGCTATTCAATTGGCATCAGTCATGAATGCAGCTATATTTAGTATCAATTTGATATAATATGCACTTTGCATTGCTTCGTGAATATATTTTGGTATATAAAACCGCTTGCTATGTGTTACATAGAATTAGTTGGCTGCATATTGTTTTTTTTAGATTTACAAATTTGAAAATAGGTAAAATTCAATAAATAATTTATTTTGTTCTGTAAATTTACAATAGCTTTAAGACACTTCGTTCTCTGATTTCCGCCCGAATCGAATAGGAGTGTTTTGAGTAGCGAAACTCAACGTCGCACGTTTGCCGTTTACCAACGTTTGCTTTAGGTAACAGGAGCGAGAAATGAAAATGATTTAAATATTTACATTCCTCCGAGTGGGAATCGAATCCACAACCAACCACGTTTACAGTCAGATGCTGACCCACTGTGCCGCGATCAGTATAAAGATGGTGATGGTTAAGATATAATTTATTATTTATATTAATTTTATATTAATTAGTACTTGTAGTACGACGATCTGTCTTTATACATTACTAAGAACACAAACTTTTACATTTAATAAGCGAATACGCTCTGAATTAATTTTAAACGGAAAACGATAAGGAAAGACTATTAGGAAACTATTAAAACACATTTTTTGAACAGAATTAAAACGTATAACGACTATAGTTATTTTTCCTAGAACAAACATAACAAAATACTTTCGGTTATTTTATAAAACAAAATTAAACTCAAAATTGAACGTATTTTTTTTCTTTCTACTACAAAGAAGGAAATACTTTAAAGGTGTTTGCTCTGCAGGTTGTGGAGCACTGCACGCATAATGCAGCCTCTTGTAGCGATTCCTGGCTCCCTTTGAAACTGCATGGAAAGAGGCCAGGAGTGCAAGCAAATAATATTCTTAGAAAATACGCTAAAGCTTGTTTCTTGCGTCATAACAAAAAACACCCTTGTAAAAAAAGTGACAGTACAAAAAGACAAAAAGCTAAAATCTAAAATATCGGTTTTTTTTATTTCACGCATCATTTACAATTTAGGACGTATAACACGTTTTTATTTAATTTTCTTTAGATAAATTGATTTTAAATCCGATTAATCACGTTTATTTTGGTCCATAATATACGAAAATGCAATTTGCAAAAACCCGACCGTTCGAAGACGTTGCAGTGGTCCGTGGTGTGAAATGAAGTACTAAAGTATTTTTAAATACCATAGACGCAATTAATATGGTTGAAATAATGTCATTTAAAATTGCGATAATCAAAGATCTTATCAAGTTTTGTGAAGAAAATAAAATAATATAAAGAGCTCAGTGTAGTGCTACAAGAATGAAGAAATTTAAAAAGAGAAGTGTCATCTTTGCACGATGAAAAAATACAAACAACTGTTTCAATATTAAGTTTAAGTTAATATTGTTGTATATAACAAAAGTAATTTATTTATCATGTCATAGAAAACGAGTTTTCAAATGATATATAAATATTTTTAACAGTCTCTATTTTTAAAAGTTGCAAGTGATGTTTACAGATTTCTACGAAATATGATTTCAGGGAATGCTCCAAAGATCTGTCTTTATTGCTACTTTAACAAAACCTGCTCGAGGATTTGAGTGTACATCTCCCTTATGCCATTATTCAGTCAGTCCATATCTTTTTATTACATAATTTTTAAAATATATAGTTGCGTAAATTAAAAAAAAGCTGTGAACAAGTGTCAGACTGTGAACAGCCCCGGTATTAGAAAGAAAAATAAAATTAAAAATGGTCCTCATGTCGTGGTCATATCGTAAAATTAACGATCTCATTAAATAATCAACTAATTTGACCATATTTTTGTCATCGACGTCCTCTGTGAGCTCCCGCGTATAGTCTCAGGGAACAGGTTTTAAGGTGTTATTGAAAACAAGCATTGATTGAGACGTTAGCTTTAAGCATCATTACCAACAAAATCAATTATATAATACCGGTGTAAGGAACGTATGTTGTAATTTTAACCCGCATAGCACGGTAGTCACAGAGATCCTAGTGTCAAGACACTCCGTTCTTTAAATAATTTAATTCAAATGAACTGATTTAAAAAATATATGTTTTGTATTTCAAACATTCAAGACGTGAAATTGACTTTTTAGCTTTAAGACCGCTGTTGAACAGTAATCTATGTAGGTCAAACTAATGGCCGAAACTACCAACAATAGAAATCATAACTTAATATAATTTCATTTAACATCCGAAATGAAACATTTGTGGTAAGTTTCAAGAAGTAAGAAACGAATTTGCGGCGAACCTGTCGTCGACTGTTTGGCCGAACGCCCAACGCCAGTAATTACTGTTAAGAGTTATATGCACTTGATTTATCGCCTTAAACTGATTAGTGCTACATCCATACCTTCAATATGTCTTTGAAATAAATTAAGCTGTGGAGGCTATATATGAAATATTTTATACTATATTTATAGAAGCCTTTTTGAAGTATGAAATATGTAGGAAAGAATGTCATAACCAGATTTAATTAATAGTAGCAACATGATAACATACTAAATAATAATTTATAGTTCTGTATCGGGGTTATATCAAAAATTAAGAATGAGACATCTCTGGGACCCACTACTAGTGAAATACGTTAAGAGAAAACTTATCTTTGGGCGGAGTGATGTATCATTTCGTTTATTTGTTTTTACAAGAAAATTCCTATAGACTGGCTAAGTGCCCAACCACGTTGAAATACATCTAAATTATAATTACAAAAAAAAACAAGTTAAATTCCTATATACAAACATTGTGATTTCAAGGGCGTCCTTCGAGATTTTTCAGCTTTAAGCTTATTCCCGCATTGCAAGGTAGGTAGAGAGAACCTAGGGTGACACTTTATTCTTCACTTTCCTCCCAACTCCGAGACATTGCGACTTTAGTGGTGGAATTCTACGCCGCGTTTTGTCTTGTCACCCAGAGCGGAGAAATGAAAGTAATTTCGCGTAAACAGGCACACGCTGTCAACTGCACCGTTATGGTCTTGCGACATTTTGACTAAATTTCTTGAAAAGACATTTCCTGTATAGTGGCGGCGTGCCCAACGTCGCGCTAAGTTTAACAACGTCGGAGAACATCTTAATTATATTAACATTTTTTATTCATATGATATAATAAAAAAATGTCTTTCTTTGTAACAATATTTATTGCAAGCCTAATACTAATACTACAATTGAGGCCACCGAGGCGTATGGTGACCGCGTTTGATACGGCGACGGTTGAGGATTCGATTCACACTCGGGGGTATGATTATAAGTAATATATTTTAATTTCTTCGCATTGGTACCTATAAAAAAGCGCGGCGTTGAGTTCTGCCACTCAACACGCAATGTCCTGATTTCGGGCGGACAGAAAAAACATAAAGCTGAAAAAAACACTATAGCTAATTATATAAATAAACACCTGTTCCTGTCACGACCCTACACTAGATACTTAAATAATAAACTGGTGGATATTTCAGTGATTGTGATTCACGGAAATTAAGTGGCGTAGTTAATACGAGCGTCAATTGAGAGGGATATTAAATCAGAATTTTATGCGCCATCTGTCGCCAATACGAGGGAAATTAGCCTCCATTGAGGATTCGTTGATGACGTCACGCCGTCCCGCGCTTGTCAGACTATGCTGGGATGAATATAATGTAATAAAAGCCGAGATTAGAACAAATGTTACAAAAGTTACTGTTATAAATAATAAAGATGTTTACCTTATACAGAAACACATGACACGTTCAAGCTGTATAATGTAGTAATAGAATGAAAATTGAACCCACATTGGGCGTCAATATTGATGGCCTTAAAAACAGAAATGTTTATGAATTTCATTTAATTTAATAATATATTTTAAAAATGCTACACCATTCAAACCATCTTGGTGCAGTGGACAGCGTCTGACTGTAAACACGATTAGTTGTGGGTTCAATTCCTACTTGGAGGATTATATTTAAATTACTTTCATTTCTCTGCTCTTTTACCTAAGATAAAACATCGCGTTAAGTTCTGCCACTCAACACGCAATGTCTTGATTTCATGCGGAAAGTGGTGAGCGGAGAGTCTTGACACTAGATTCTCTCTGGCTATCATGACATGCGGAAAAAGTGTGAATCTTTATATACCTTTCAAGTAAGAATCGATTCTAACGATGTTTATTTAAAGCCTTCAATTGATAAATAAGAAAAATTGTCAGTTGATGAATGCGTCTGACTATAATGGAGCCAATCAAATTGCGTTGGAAGGTCAAAGGTGTAGTTAAAAGGACTGTGGCTAGCCTGCGATGTCGCTTGTCATACGATGAATTACTGCAGGAGTAAGCCAAGGACGTTTAGGCTTTGTATCCAGCTGTATATTTAATCCATTGCCTGTTTATTCTTTTTAATTAACTTTTTTTTTAGCTTGACGTTTTTTACTCATATCGTGCTATACAAGTCAGAAATAACCTAGTGTCAAAACAGTCCGTTGTTAACTTACCGCCTGAATTCGAGCCATTGTATGTTGACTGGCGGAACTCGACGTAGTACTTTCTTATACGAGAGCGGGGAATTGAAAATCATTTGATGCAAAAAACCGCTAGCGGGGACCGAACTTGCCACCAATCACGCTTACAGTGAGATTCAGTCCTGCTAAGCCGCGGTGGTCTCTTATTTAAATAATATAAAGTAGAAGTGAATATTTTTTTAAAAATATAATCCAATGTGTATAATATTCATATTCGAATAAGTTTTTATATAATTGATCAAGTAGTAATGCTGCCGTACGTAAATTATTTCTTTCATTTGATTAGATAAAGTAGTGTAGAGAGTTGTGCTGTCAATGTCAGATGCACGGAGAGATGAAGGACAAAAAGACCTTTTAAAGTACATTAGATATATACAAATAAAGAATAACAGTTCCACTTATTAGTAATTTATATAATGCGTGATGACTTAAAAGATTTGCTAACTTGTACCTAGTGAAAGACTTTATCGTTCTTAATATTAGTTTGGCTAAAAAATAAGAATTTATCATAGCGTATGCCAAATGCGAAGTATTGCCATTCACAAGTTAGCGCAATTGGCAGCTCTCCCAGACTTCACGTCGAGAAGTGCCTGCTTACATCATTTGGCTGGGATAAGCCTTAAAAATAAAAAAAAAATACTCAACGTATACTATTTTAATGAATCTCGTAACTTTCGAATATTTTTTCAGCCTTACGTTTTATACTCGGTAGGAAAGAACCTTGTATCATGGCACGTTCTTCTCTGTTTTTGAGTAGTTTTATAGACTAAATAAGTGTAAATGTCATGCAATTTATATACTATTAGACTTGTTGAAACGTTGCCATGGCAACTTGTATGTCACTTCATACAAAACTCAAACACATGGTAGTGTGTTACATTTTTATGCATTATTTTAGTAAAAGCGATTTTTAGCTATCTGCACTCCTTTTCTATGTAAACTATAACTGTAAAAAATTTCATACTTATTGCTTCATAAAAAGGGTTGTCCTCCTTGTTACGAAGGCAGGAGTATAGTTTCACGTACTATTTTCTTCACATAATCGGAGCGCTTTCTAGTTTAGAAGAATTTAATTAAATGATAAGTCTCCAGCTGAAGTCTCTATTTCCGTTTCCAAAAACATACAAGCAATTGAAACTTTTATCGTGCATTTGTTGTATGTGTACGTATATAGCGTGTAGGCACATATTTTGTAACGCGCAGTTACTCATATATCTATTTAAATATTGAAAATATTTAATAATGTAAGATTTCATGTAGAACGCTTCGATATTATGTCGTGCTATATTGTAGCTGTCCTTGACAGAAAAAAATAGTGATGTTTGATTTATATTGAGACAGATCTTGTTAAATTCTAGTAGGAAACACAAATATTTAATACTACGTACTAATAATACCCGCTCGCGGCTTCACCTGCATAATCTACACGACTAAACTATTTAGTATTTTCTCCCACCCGCGTTCTCACTTAAACGACAACCTTTGCTTAAATTTACAGCACAAACAAACAGACAAACAGATACACAGACTTCATATATCTTTAAACTACAGATAGCTGTCAGTATAGTACATTTTTATTACATGTATGAAAGTATAGATAAAGATATAATATCATTCATCGCATCGCAGTAGCACTTTGCCTGGCTTTAAATGGGATTAGTTACGACTTCGATTCCGGCTCATAGCAATGATTTTATTTATATTATTTTCATTTTCTCCGCTCTTGTAAGATAAAGCGCGACATTGAGTCCCGCCACTCAACACGCAATGACGCAACATAAAAAGGCATAAAAACTGAAAAAAAGAAAATATAATATAGGTATAACCTCTAGTGGATATCGAATCTAAAATCTTAGCGTGCAGAAAATCCCATCTTCGCCATTACAATGTCTACGTAAATATTGAAAAAGCATAATACTGTAAGATTTTTCGTAGCTGCCTCGTAGCATGCTATTGAAATGTACATAGTGCAACTTCATGGCATGTTTTATTTGGATAGGACAACTTATTACGCCTTTTGAAATAAAACTATTTTTACCGAATTAATCGTGTATAATCTTGGTATTCGAAAATACATTTTAGAAGCCGACGTTTCGAACACTTTACAGTAGTCCGTGGTAACCTGTGACCAAAATTATACACGATTAATCCGGTTAAAATAGTTTCATTTCAAATTGTGTAATAATCGTGTAAGTCAAAGAACTTATTATTATTATATTACTATATCGGTAGAGTGAAAAGAATAAGTTTTATGTTTGTATACTGTGCTCATTTAATTTTTGTAAAACTAATATTAGAATTTATAAATTAATAAGTACTTGTTTAATATTTTTAATAAATATTTACTTAGCAGATTCACAAAAGTAGTGTCAGGAAATTCCGGCCTCCAATCTCCGCCTGAAATCAAGGCGTATTGTGTGGCAAAACTCAATGTCACATTTTGTCTTTTTTTTCTACCTCTATAATAGGTTCATAATTTTCAAACAACGAAAAGACTTCTGCATATTCCCTTTTGGTTGACGATCTTTCCCCAGCGTTTCAACGTTAAATTGATATAATTTTGATATTGATTAAATATTGACAGTTACAAATATCTTTATAGTGGACTTGTATTAAATATTAGGTAGAAAAGGTTAGGCATTGACGATATTAAGGAGCAAGAATAGAAATATTCTTTTTTGCCCACACCTTTGTTCAGATCTAAGAAAAAAATGGATCGTTCATATACTGAAGATAATATAAAATCTTCTCAGTCAGTATTATAACTTACAATACTAAATAGCAGTCTACGATATTCAGCATAGTTTTAAATTTTCTCAATGTATGTGAGTACATGATGGCAGTGAAGGCTAAAGTAAATGCAGCGGCAGTTAACTGAGTTCACAGATGTAATATTTTATGTAATAATTATTTAAAAAAGGAACATCCGTGGGCCTCGAATGTTACTAGTAGCGACTGCACGCCACTTACTCAATACTTTCAGTGCAATAGTCAAATGTCTGTAATAAAATTTATTTTACACTTGTTGTCGACCACAGCTTTGTTTGAAAGGACTTTATGATTATAAACGTAAAATGCTGTCTCCCTTAGAATTCCTCTTTTAATACGTACCCTAAGGAAACTACTAAATATCAGTTTTCTGAGTTTAGCAATTTCGACTGTGTGTTTTCTGTTCGTCAGTCGGTGAGTAGCGGCAGAGCTTTATATACACATGTGTATGATATATATAAAGCTCTGCCGCAAAAATATCTTAATTAATTTAGATTTTTTTAGATTAAGATTTTTTTCAAGAAATTAGGAAATTGTTTTCTTTTCATGTCTTTCAGCTTTTCTACGCAATTTAAATATAAATTAAGTATTAACTATACCCTTTTTTATTTTTCGTAAAGTACATTTTGTTTTCTTACTAAACAATGCATTATTCATTAATTATATTATTTCGTTAGCAATAAATGACGAAATATATCATTGGAAAAAATATAAATTTTGACATTTTCGTAATACCATGGGTTAACTGTTAGAAACGTTCATAGGACTACCTTAATCATATAAAACAACGCCATCTGCATCGACTCACTCATTTGTATAGCGCTAAGGTCAACCATATTGCACTAGGTTAGTCTAAGTTTATATGATGTAAAAATAGCTGGACAACCCTGGGCTTACTACGAGGGCGTTTTACTGATTTCCATGCAAATTCATAATGTGCATATATTAAATAAAAATATGAATATCATACGTATGTATGATATTCATATTTAAATATGTTTCAAACATTTTGTAAAGTTGGAAAATATTCAAAGTAATATAAAATCATCCAACAAGGATTTGAATTCTCACACGGGTGAGAATTCAAATCGAATTCGCTCTATCTAGCCATAAGAGAATGTATTATCCTTTGTTCAGAAAATGCACGGAAATTATTATATTTTAAAGGAATTACATACCTTGATCATATTCTATAGACAGCTTGTTGATCGTGAACCAGTATTCTCATAGCACGGTCCAGCTCAGAGTGTTAGATGCGTTCATCCGTGAAATAAACACTTCAGTTCAGAAATAGCAGAAGCACTTTGTCTTAGCCGATATTTACATGGCACTTGTGTGATTTTCTTACTGTAGTTATGCCTCTAAAAAGAAAAGACACATATTATAGAAAATATTATGCAAAAATGTATTCGAATTCGCTCCACGCTTTTTCTCGCATAAAAGGGCAGATAAAGAATCTAGTGTCAAGACATTATCTTTTGCATGTTTTCAGTGGCGGAACTCAATGCTCCACTTTGTCTTACCAAAGTAGGGAAAATATAATATTTGAAATATATTTAAATCATAAGTAAGTCTAATAACGGTTTATTTATTTTGCCTGCACTTTTTAAACATCTACATTTTTTGTTTAAGAGTAGTGTTTGTAGTTGAAACAAAAGATTTTATAAAAAAAGTGTAATGATATCTTAATTTTAATTGAAAAGGCACTACAATATAAAGTTCACCCACTGCACCAAAGGACCTAATTAACAATTAGGTCATTATGCAGAAATCCAGGGCAGTGTGCTAGACAAGTATGAAAACAGTGGCATTAGGTGATAAATAATGATGGAAAAAATCTCAAGAACATATATAGAGGGGATGGTTAATTTTAAATTATATTTTTCCCTGCTCTGTCAAGACAAAGTGTAGTGCTTAGTTCCGCAACTCACCATGCAATATCACGAGTTTAGGCGGAAAGCGGCTATGGAGTGTTATATATATTTAGCATTTTACTTAAACTTAACTGTGATATATACTATTAAGTATATAAACTTTTAACTATTACGTTAATTCGAGATACTAAAATTCGGAATACAGTAGTTTGTCTTTAAAACACAGTGCCCATAATCCGGTTCATAAAAGAGCACATAAAATGCATCAACACAGCAAATGTTAATTATTTTAGCGAAGCGAAACGTTTGAATGCGAAGCTTATATTTATTTAACCTGAATGGTAAAAGATTTCGGTCTATAATCATAAAAAAATGTTTTGATATAGAGGATATTTTTTAAGGTTCAGCCTTATCCCAGTTGTGTTTGGTTATCAGTGCGAATATAATGATAATAATCTAAATGTAATAATTTCCACGAGTGGGAATAGAACCCTCAACCATCAAGTCAGTCGTCGTCACACCGCGCCACGATGGCCTCTATAAATATAAGATTTAAATGTTATCACCTATTAATATTTTAGTTTTTATTTCTATATATTAGAATATTTTGAATAATATTCAATTATGAATTTTAGAAAATTACAGAAAAAACAATACACATATAAAAAGCCACAGCCACCACTAAAATAAATTTCTTTAGTAAGAAAACAAAAAAAATTATATTATTCTTATTCATAATTCAATCAATTAAAGTAATCGTTGATTAATAAATTAAAGTAAAGAAAGAAATATTTATAATATTTAGTATCAAAATGTACATTGTTAGAAATATCACGTTGAAGTATAATAGAAAAAAAAATTAAGTATTTATTGTTATGTAACGAAATGCCTTCAAACACGAGCACTCAATGAAAGAAGTTAAATATAGCCTTTGTATTGTTATACGTGAACTCTATCCGAACCGACGTGAAATAAATCAGTACGGGCTTGAAAATGTTTTAAGATGTTGAGTGAGAATGCTATACAACTGTAGAAATATATATACTATATCACTGTTTAAACTAAATTTAGGAATAAATTTATTATAACCAATTATTTTCTATAATATAGAAACTAATAACATATTGCAGCAAAAACCTTAATGCTTCCACATTTGTATAAAACTTAATATACAAAGTGATTTTCATTTGATTCTCAAAAACAGCCGGGCGGTATTGACGCAGATATATCGTATCTGATCTAAAAATAATGGTCGGCAAGGAGCGGGGTAGCTATCGGGTAGATAGCCGTGCAGTTATCAAACACACATTAGCCGTCTACCCACGTCATTCCATTCATCCACTTCGATCGCACGCACACACGCGCCGTCACGCGCCACCACGCCCGCCACCTGGCCGCCACCACGCCACCACCACCCAAGAAAAACTAAAGAAAAAATTCGAACATCGCCATAGACGAGCATAAAACTCGAAAACGACGCCTCTACACTCGCGCACCGTCCACCATCTTAAATTTCATTCACAAAAATCGCTACAGCATAGCGCCTATTTGTTTACCGTTTCACGCCTCCCTGGTCACGCTGAGCCTCTGCACTTTATACGGGACGCTTCCTTTTTACCCGTGCAATTGTTTTACACTGGATTTTTTTATAAAATACCTTTTAATAAGTGTGTTTTGTTGGCAATACGGCCTTTCGGTTGTGCGCAGGTTTTACACGTTTACACGTCGCGGCGGTCTGTGTGCAACTAAAGAATGGTGGCAGGACTGCGGACGGTCGCGGTAGGCGCATGCGTGCTGCCTACCCGCCAAAATACACCTACGCGCATGTATGGACGGAGCTGCCTCTCGTTCAAAACTTCCATACATTTATGTCACAACAATCGTTGTTTTTAAACACGATGTTACTTTGTTGCGTGAATTATGAAAGTCTACGTACCAAATAAGGACATTCTTAAATATTTTAATACCGTTAACACGACGGGTAAATAATGAATCAAACAGCTCTATTGTCTATTTATATCCCTGTAAAGTGAATGTAATGGGTCCGTAGCGCGCTACAGACTGCTACGACTTAGATACGCTACAATGTCTACGTATGGATTTTAATTAGATAACGTATTTTAAGGTTTAATTTAATGTGTTGTCTTTCTGTGCTTATCATAATTAGTAGTTATCAATATTGATCTTGATTTTATACTTTAGTCTTCATTTTAGACATTACTGTTTGAGACTGTAGGTCCTTGAATGATTGGTTTACCTGTTCCAGAGTCCCTAATAAATATTAGCAGCCTGGTAATTTTAACAATAAGCAGAATAAAATATTAATACACTATTCATAGTAGGGCTTAACTAAATTCCAGTTTCTAAACAACGACTTTGATACAATAAACTAATTGAGATATCCAGGTGTAGACTGTATTTTTTGATAGTAGGATCCAGAAATTAAAAGCAAAGTGGTCTACCACTTTTTCAATTTTCCTTATCGATTGACACTTATTTATATAATTGGATAAAATGTACAATCGATAAAACTATGAAATTCAGCCAACTTTGTGATTTAGACGAAACAACGGGGAGGCTAAAATACGAAATATCTATAGTCGTGTCGTTTATGCGGGCAAAACCTCGAGCGGGTCGCTAGTATGAAAAAAATAAAATAATATACTTAACGTCACATGTGTAATATAGAAGTAATCTTTAGTAGAATAAAATAAAATTGTTATATTAACCAGTTATTGCTGCTTGACGAAAATGCGATTTACAATTTATGTGGATATTGATGGATGAAAATATGAATCGATTATTTTAATAAAGACATGCGACAAACACTAGCATAGCCAGAAAATAATTTAATGGAAGTTCCTGTTACTTTCTTTTTTAAACTAATTCGTTATTTACCGATAATTTAATACGTGCATGATAAAAATAAAAAAAATATTGTTAATCGTAAATATGGATTCGTGTTCAACGATGATAAATGCATATATATATATATATAATAGCTAAAATAAATATATCGACTCCGCAGAACCATAGAGATATATACCATGATGCAGATAGACGCTCAGGCGCCGCTCGGGCTAGACCGAGGTCAGACAGAGCAATCTCTTCTTTCAGTAGGCTCCCATACAGAATACTTTGACGTCATATGAAGGTCATTGCGTATAAAATAATCTATTTTTCAAGCACCATGCAACAGTATATTTACATATTTTGTTAGCATTTTTTAAAGTGTTATTCCCACACTTAGGAAATTGAAAAAGACATATTTAGAAAACGTATAAAAATTTGAACGCAGCGGGAATTGAACCCGCGCCTCTTGAAAACCGTTCAAGGGCTCTGACCGCTAAGCCGCTAAGCCAGCTGTATCATTTTTTATCTATCGATCTGAATTTTTATATCAATTAGAATGATATAATTTGAGACTTTTTAATGTGTATTGTACAATTAAAACATAATTAGTAAATAAAATATTAATATAAAATTATTCATTTACATTTTATTACGCTAAGCATGAGGTAGGCGGAGAGAATCTATGTTGACCGTTAAGTGACAAACTCACCTGTACCGGTACCGGTAATGCAGATTTATCTTGCCAGAGCGGGCAATTCAAAATAATTTAAATTATACCAAAATTTTTTGTATAATTATTACTTCAAGTGGGTTCAAATCGACAACCTTATTTTTTGCCGCCAGACACTGTCCCTGTGATTTTATTATTAAATTACATAGTTATTTCATTTTTCATTGCTATTTTTAGTTCAGAGTTGTGTTTTCACTGAGTCACAATATTTACGTTCCTATTGCACCATGACAGCGAAATTTATAAATAAAAAAGTAATATAATTTATACATATAATAAAAATGTAACTGATTGCTGTCTGTATATGGAAGATATATGAAAAAATATATTATTGAAGGCATTTATTAATATAATAGAACCCAAAACAATGATTTTTAATTTTATTTTCTGTTTGTCTGTGAGTTTGTGCACGCTAATCTCAGAAACGGCTAAACCGATTTAAAGGCAGTTTGACAATTGAATCGTGGTAAACCTTTCTTAACACTTAGTGTTTATAGCATTTCAATTGGTACATAAATAAAAAAGTAACACCCATTAAAGTTACAAATTACAGCAAAGTTTGTGATTTAAGTGAGAATGCGTGTGGGCGGAAAAAACTAAATAGTTTAGCATTAACGTAAGATAAGTAAAATTTGTTAATTCTAAATATTTACTAGAAAATAAAAAAAAATATAATTTAAATATATATTTATATATTAGTAAATTAATTTCTTTTTGGCAGACATTTAAATGTCATATTATTTTTTATTATGTTGTGCCAAGTAAAAGAAATATAAGCAAAAATTTGGCACCGATTGAGAAAGTGGAAAGTAATATATGCTTTAAGTAAATATTTTTATTCGCATAAAGATAATTTCGATTGTACCGCAGTATTTGGCTGCGTGCAATGAAACCAAGGCGACTTTCATTTAAAGACACATATTAATGCTTAATATGTAAAATATTTTGAATTTAAGTTTTGATTAGCTAGTAGTTTTGCCTCCAAATACACTTTACGCTTTTTCCCGCATAGCAGGGTAGTCAGAGAGGCAAATGTTGAGTGGGAATCGAACTCATAACCAATCGCGCTTACATTAGACGCTGTCCCACTGAGCCAATATGGTCTCAAATATGCCATGTCTTCAAAATAAGCATATGGTGAACGAGAGAATGTGCTTCTTAGTTATTTCTGCCAACCAAGCATTACGCGTGAACATAAAAAAAGAACATTGAGGTTAGAAAATAAAGAAGGCCATCGCGGCGTAGTGAAACAGTGTCTTTATTTGTTTTGCTCTGGGTACCTACGATTAAGTGGCGTTGAGTACCGCTACTCAACACGTAATGTCTTGAATTCGGGCAGAAAGTGGAGAAGGCGTATATTTCCACAGTCAATGACAATTTGAGGATTCTCAAATCGAGAGTCAATTGGTACCTTCTGTATGTGTGTCATCGTAGATCACATTAATATATATATATCACACACACAGTCTGACAATTTGAGGGTTCTCAAATCGAGAGTAATTTGGTACCTTCTGTGTGTGTGTCATCGTAGATCATATTTAAATATATATATAAAGCGTAATAACGCTTGGTGTGGTCAAATGTAACCTTATCATACATAAAAAAAGATAGGAGTGTTTTAATACTAGGTTCTCTCTGACTGCCGTGCTATGCAGGAAAAGGCGTGAAGGTAATAAGAATATTTAAATTGATGTTAAATATTTCTATTAGATGTATATATATAAAATAATATATATAATATATAAAAATAATTGAAAATATTCTGTGTGGAAATCGAATCTACAATAATCGCATTGATAGTACGACACCTTCCCTCTCAACCATAATGGCGACAAATTTTCTATTTTGATGTCAATATTTATTTGTTGTTAATTAGTATTTTTCTTTAAAACATTCATTATAAAGACGAACTGTATATATGTATATATTGAGAAATAATAGCACATTCAAGTAATAATTTTCAATTTTTTACGTTGTAATGTACGAGTATGTGCTCTTCACTTCTTGAAATACAGTGAATGCTGAAGTCGAACTTAATACGGTAGTTTTTAAAATACATTTTAAAGTTTTAATTGAAATAGTTTTTCAAAATATATATATTTTTAATTTTTGCTTTTGACAAATGTTCCTACAGCCACATAGCCACACAACAGCCTACAGTGTATTATTTGTTACTGATATACTAATTATTTCAAGGATTATATAATAAACAAGAATAGATATTACCTAAATATATCAACTATAGGAATGCTAGTCAATGACGCTCGAGCTTAATCACACTTTCTAGGAAGCGTAGGTACGCCGTACGGGCACAATTAGTTGATTACTTTACGACTATCTAACCATGGCCATTTGAGCATTTGACCTTTTGTTATAATAAAAATAATATTTATCACTTACTTGCTATTATTAATATATTATCTTATAAATACATCGGCAAAATAAACGTCTATCTCCATTTTATAAATAAATCCATGTTGTAAATATCCTCATCTAACTATATTGACATCAGTACGCACGGGGACGCCTACGGTTTTAAATTTCGAAGCACTCCTGCGAGACAGAGACGAACGGCATGTGCTTATGTTAGAGGAGCATAGATATACCATTGATCGGCTTACGTCACATTAGACGTGTGGGCGCGAAGACGTCACATTGCGTCGACCAATCATGAAGCGGAGAAAAGGCGCCACGGCTTGCCGAAAATGTGAAAAATTCTCCCGAAACGTACAGTTTAGTTACGTCAGAAGTCACTTACTACGTGGGATGTCTAATGGCCTGTCATAATAATTATTTCACCGTATACACTTTGACATTTTGAAGTCGTGTAGCACATGGTGTTTTAAAATAATAAAATAAGTTTGAAATAAAACATATTTACATTATTTTTATTTATAATAAAATGTATGCTACACAAACAGCATTCAGCGTAAAGCAAAATCTTAGTTATCGTAAATAGTGGTTGTTATTATTTAATAAAAACTAATATCATCGTAATGATTAATTGAAAAGCAATATAAAAATGTTCTAAAAGGTATTTAAAATTTACGTATGAAAAAATAATGAACATATGAAAAAAATGGTAAAAGAAATATTATTATTGTAGTTATTATGACAAATTTCAAGTAATTAATTTTTTATTACAGTACACTAACAAAATTAATGTGATGAAATATCTAAAAAGTGACATCTATGGTTTTACTTCACATAGCCATAGATAGTGATCAGTTTTGCCGCTAGATGACGCTTTAAGATGTAATAAATAATGAAGATACACGTTAGATAGCGCTATTAAAATATTGTTAATAAAATGTAAGAATAGAATGAAACAGTGTACATTATTTTTTTTACTATAATAATAAGTACAGCGAAATCATAACTTATAAAAAAGCGCAATTTTAGATTAATAATGTATAACTGTACTAATTAAGGTTGTAATTTTAAATCGTTGAATATATTTTTTACTGGTTTCGTTAATGTTTATTTATAAATATTCATTACGAGTTTATATGGTTACCGGATATTTAAGTCTAAACAAGTTTAACTTAATGTGTAAACAGAGATAAATTAGAATTTTAAGACTAAACGTATGTACCGGTATTTATTTTTATTATGTACTAGCGACCCGCTCGCTGCTTCGCTTGCGTAAACTACACAAGTAAACTATTTCGTTTTTTCGCCAGTGCGCGTTCTCACTTAAATCACATACTTTGTTTAAATATATAAGGTGGTTAATTATAAATGGTTGTAACTTTTGACTTATGAACTGATTGAAATAAAATAAACACTATATTGTTTTGGGTTCTATTGCAATGTGCTATCATAAATGCCCCCAATGATATTTTTTCTCATATATCTACCATGTACAGACAGCGATCAGTTATATTTTTATTATATGTATTTTTATTATGTATTTACCTGTAATAATAGTTAAAAAAATTGTAAAAGTAAAGATCTGCACATTGGAAATAAAAAAAAACTGTGTTATTTTGACATTTATAATTATTAATTAAATAGTAAAGAAATGGTTGGACATTCATCTCTAACATTTTAAGAAATTATGTGAGTATAATAAAATACGAATTATACAATTTAGACAGTCGTTAATTTATATTGGCGATGCTTATATTGTGAGTGTTTGTGTTGTTTATATATAAGGTAAATATATATTAAGTTATTTATACAAAAACCCTACATTAGCTTTAAGATGGATACTGATCCCCCGACCTCAGAGGTGGTCCAAATGAGTTACAGGTAACTGCTAGAAAGAGGCAAGGAGAGGAACCACTATAGAATATAGACTTAAGTGCAAAAAAAATCTAACCGCAACTCTTTTACTGCAACCCCCTCTATACAAAACCTTTACGTTCACCCATTCTTCTCTGAAAGCCCTAAATCCTATACAGATTCCGATACAGGCCATTTCATCGTATATGTGTCAAGGGAAACTCCCGATCCTGCCACTGGAACAGCTCTTAAAGCTATACGATTTAGTCAATTCCTTTCACATCAATAAAATCTTTTTGATATAATTGATGTGGAGTGAAATAGTTGATACTAACAAAATCGTACAATTGTCATCAGCTGCCGCATTTTTGACCAACAATTCTAAGTTATGTAAATATGTTCCTGTTATCCCAACCTTTAATATCTCTAGAATGGGTATAGTCAAAGAAGTCCCAGTTGACTTATCCTTAGATGAATTTCTTAGTTCTTTGAAATTTCCCCTCTGGGATTAATGAGTTCAGTTGAGAAGTGCCTTTAAAATGAAGGATTTCCCGTTTGAATAGAATGAGTGTAAGTGAGGGTGTGACTACATGGTTTCCGAATCGATTGTAGTTACATTCCGTGGTCAAATCTTTCCAGAAAGCGTCTTTTCCTATAACTCTTTCCTCCCTGTTGAGCCTTATAAATTCCCTACCATACAATGTCCACAAAGTGCTTTCTGTTGTTTTGGCCACTTTATGGCACATTGTAAATCATTGCCAAGGTGTTACAGGTGTTCCCGGCACCTCATGTTGAGGTGATACATGTTTTACAGTAAAAAAAATGCATCTTGTCTATACTGTTCAGCAAGGCATTTTGCCACGGATAAGAATTGTACTGAATTTGTAAGACAGCAGTCTATTGAAGCTGTCATGTCTCAGAAATGTATCTCATACATTGACACATCCTCTCGGTTTCTATGGAGGTATGGAGGTAGTGCTATTCTTATCCAGCACTCCTCTCTCACCACATTCCCTTTCCTCCACCTTTCTTACCTCACAGCCTGCTGATTAATGCTGCTGCTGTGAGGTGCCTTCAGCTATTTCCTCTTTTTCAGTTTACATTCCTCATCCTTCCTCTTCTCTCTTCCTTGAACTTAAGTCTATCATCTCTTCGCTTCCCAGTCCTGTGTTATTCACCAGGTGATTTTAACGCACTCATCACACTCTGTGGGGTGTTATTACTGTGACTTGATTTTCGCCTTCGTTGGTGGGAGTTGATGATGTTGATCTCTGCATTCTCAGTATAGCTTACCGACTCAGCGGGAGTTAATACTAATCAGAACCCCTAGGACAGCTGTTGACCTTTCTTTATCTTCTCCTTATCATGGTGCGTTCTTCCTTCCTCCCATGGTAGTGATCACTTCCCAATTCTGCTTTCCCAAAAAAATAGACTTCTATCTGTATCCAATCAATACCCTCCTCTTAAATAATATTATAAGAAAGCTAACTCTAATGAGTATGGCGACTCTGTGGATTGCATGTTGGGCAATCTTCCTGAGTCTGGTAATTATGAGAATGTCTTTCTTTGCTATGAGTGGTTTGTCTCTGCCACATTATCTGCAGCTGACATACATATACACAAGAAACACTCCATTCAAAAGCTATTCAATTTCGGTGGGATTAGGAATGGTCTGATTTTGGGAATCGTGTATTAAATGATATGCAAAGTTTGGAAACCTGGTTTGGAAAAAGAAAAAGAAAAGCTTGGTGGGTCAATTTTAGTGAATCCCTTAACCCTCGCTCCCCTTCTTCGCTGGTGTGGACATATGTTAAATGTCGTCGATCTCTTAACAATTTCACCAGTCCCCACTTCAAGAATCCTATTTTCCTGCCCTAAGTCAATTCATCCAATTTATGATGTCCTTCCTCAAAATGTTCCCGGTCCCTTAATGTTTGTGTTTAGTCCTTTTTGTAAATTTTTTATGTAAATATATTAGGTATAACAAAATAAAATTGTAATCTAATCCCTTAGTTATATATTATACACACTACCTTTTAATATATATATGTATTTACCTGTTGTAAATATGTATTTTATTATAGGTGACGGTCTCCATATTGTTACTGGATCTCTTTTAACATGCAATCAATCATAGTATGACTTTATTTATTTTTATCGATGCCTTCACGTGTTCTCCATTCAACGTGACATTGGCGAAGTGACTTGTTCTACTAACACGTTTGAAGCGCCATAATTAAAGAACTTAAACTTAAACTTTCTTGGTATATTTTCATAAATCCTCATCTTATATTTTTATATATTCTCAAAAGGTCAATGTTTTCGCTAATTCGAATATCCGCTTCAAAGTATAAGATAGCCTTTTAAGTGATTTGTGTTGTGTTGTATTGTGATGTTCATACTAATTGAATTTGTATCTCTAGCTTACACCTTACAAGCAATGCATATGATTCCCTTAAGTAATAAAATGAATACTATTTATTTTTAAATTAATGGCAAATTACTTTCATATTAATGAACGATATACGTAACATCTCAAGAAGTAGGTTTCAACTATATATGATTATTATAGCTTAGTATATATATAAGCCTTATTATATTAATTTATTTTCAAATATTTTTTTATTCACGCATATATATAATAAATATTTTAATTATATTTATTTCATATATTTAATGCTACGAAATATCAATTTACATAGATATGTGTATATCAGAGGTCATCGTGGCGCAGTGAAACCGCGTCTGATAGTAAACGGTGTTGGTTGTGGGTTCGATTTCCACTTAGGGGAATAAATTTAAAATGGTTTTATTTTTACGCTCTTGTACCTCATCATCTCACAAGCAATGTCTCGATTTCTAACAAAAAGTGGAGAATTGAACATGACACTAAGTTGCTGCTGCTATGCGGGAAATGTATATACTTGTAAGTAGGTATATTATATAGTATTAATATCAAAAGGTAAAAAAACTCTAGTAGCATTTTTATTACCTTATTGATTTACGATCTTGATGATATTGTCAGACGATTCTATGCTCGTGCCATTGACCTTGCTTTTTGTATCTCGTGAAGAAGGCTGTGTTTACAAAGGATTTTGCACTTGAATAAACATTTGATTGTTTTGTGTTAATTTAAAAAAAATGTATTGTCACTTGTTTTTAGTTATGTTTCACTAACTGTTTAAATGGTTTTATAAAAGGTATATTTTTTCAGTAATAATTAATTGTGTATTTTAGCTTGAGGCCATATAGCCTGACTGTTAACGCCATTGGGTTTGTGGGTTCGGCCCCGCCTCGGGAAAATTACTATCTACTTAGTCTGGCCATAAATACTGTTATAATTAAAAATAAACAAAATATCACTTTTGAATTTGGAATCTGTCATATTTATATGATTGTTCATTGTGTTTTCTTATTTTGGCGCCAATATATAGTAAAATATTTTGTGATTTAAATATCACAAAATGGAGTGGGGTAATAAAGACAACTGAATCGCTGTGATTACATTCGAAAAGTAGGTATGGTCCCCAATACATTTTTAAAATACTCCATACTTCCTGTGTTTGTGACAGACAGTGATTTGATAGTGTTCGTACGAAAAAGGCGATTAAAGCACTCAGGAAAAGAATTCGAAAAAATCTTGTCCGATGGCAAAAAAAAATATCTCGTATTTTAAAATATGATTCAGGACTTGCAGCCTATAAGAGTGGTATAATCAAAACAAATACTTATTCGGTACGTAAACGAAGGTCACAGAAGGTTACAGTTACAAAAATTGTTTGCGGGTGAGAATTTTTTTACCATTGAGCAATATTTTAACAAATAAAATAACCGTATTAATGCTGAATGCTCTAAAGAAGCTACCCAATTAGTCAACGGAGAACACCGTGGGCATTATGCGACTTCAGTGATGGTTTGGTGCAGTGCTAGCTATGAAGGAGTGACTGAGCCATATTTTTGTGAAAATGTTATCAATACATCGGCAAAAGTGTAAAGGGCATCCTTGAGAAGGTAGTTAAGCCCCTTAACAATACTATGTTCAATAACTATGAATGTTCCTTTCAGCAAGACTCGGCGCCGGGTCATAAAGCTCGATCTACCCGACCTTGGCTAGAAACGAGCATTCCGGACTTCATCAGTGCTGAAGACCGGCCGTCATCTAGTCCTGATCTTAATACGCTGGATGACGATTTATGGCCAGTTTTAGATAGTAAGGCTTGCTCTAAGCGCCATAATAATTTTGAGTCCCTAAAACAATCCATACCATTGGCAGTGAAGAATTTTCCCATAGAAAGGTCTGGCCAAAGAAACTGGCCTCAACGTTTAAAGGACTGTATTGCAGCCAATGGAGATCACTTCAAATAAGTTTTATATATTTTCATGGTTTTATATGTTGTATGTGATACATTATATCAAACTAACGCTGCACAATAGTAATAAATGGGGCCTACAATAAAGACAATTTATTTTTCTTTGTAACAATATTTACTATGGCAAGACTAAGTATACATCTATAAATATAATAAAAATGTAACTGGGGGCATTTATTAATAATAATAGTCAATCCAAAACAATAATTTTATTTTTCTTTTTTGTTTGTCTGTTGGTCTGTGCTTTAGTCACGCTAATCTCAGAAACGGCTTAACCGATTTAAATGTAATTTTGAATATTGTATTTTGGTAAACTTGCCTTAACATTTTATGCTAAGGCAAGTTTACCAAATGTAATTCATTTTATTTCAATCGTTTCATAAATGTAATTTATTTCGTTTCAATCGGTTCATAAATAAAAAAAAGTTACATCCATTTAAATTATAAATTAAAGCAAAATTTGTGTTTAAAGTGAAAACGCAGGCAGGAAAACACGTAATAGTTTATTCATGTAATTTACGCAGGCGAAGCCGCGAGTGGCTAGTCTGTAATATTTTTTTTTACATTGTCCGTCGTTGATTCCGCCACTCAACTCGGCGGCCCGAATTGAGGCGGAATGTTTCAACTATCCCACTAAGCGGGTGGCTGATTTTTTCTACAAGGTTTTTATTTAAATTGCAATGTATTTATGTTTGTTAGGGTGGAAATCTTGCACCTCAATTTTGAAGCATATGGGTATCATTAACCGATTGAACTGAAATTTTGGATACACGTTTAGTTTAAAAGACAAAAGACAATTAATTACTAGCCGTGTGATGTCATTCAACACCCAACATTATGGACCACTCAAGATGACGGACTAGTTACATTTCATGCACTCATAAAATATGAATGTCAATAAAAGAGACTTGCTGAGAACAATTCGATAAAGTCTTTTCTAATGTAATTTTACCGAAATTTAGTAAAAGACTACATGCAATATGATAAAACTTGGAGCAATAGATTATTATCTACAACACAAAACGAGTACTCGTATATCGTTTTGTGTTGAGTTTAGTTATCTTGTAAGTCCAGTGCAAATGCAATATCTTCCTATCTTGATAAGTTATTTACTTTATGCTATCTAAGTATACGAAGACACCTTGTAAATGTCTAAAAAAAATTATAAATGTAAATTTCATTTATCGTTTTATATGAGACCACCGTGGCGCAGTCAATGAGATTAGTTGTCGGTTTGATTGCTGCTATGGGGAATGTTTGTATTTTAATTATTTTCATATCCCCGCTCTAATAAGACGAAGCGTAAATTACAATGTCCCAGTTTCAGGAGGAAAGCAGGATCTAAAAACTAGGGTATCTTTTATTCCCTTGTTTTACCATTATTATAAAATGAATTTAAAATGAAAATGAATGATAGCAATTGTTCTGATATTTAGTAAAGAAGTAGTATAGTATTGTCACGCAGAGTGTATCTTATAAATATGGATTGTTGTTTCTCCATTTATATAGATCGTTGACGTTTTTAATAGGTGTAGTAAAAAGCAAATATAATGTGTATAAATTACAACTCGATATATGTATATCTCGTAAATCGTCACAGGCCATTGACTTTTCTAATTAGATCCTATATTTTATATGCGAATGATAATACAAATTGATATGCAAAACTAAATTTAATTTTATAAAATATGTCATTTTGGAACGTAAACTGATTTCATAATATTTGCTTTTTTAAATGACCGCATTCATATTAACATATTCGCAACATTCATTTAAATAAGTGATGGGAATGAATTTACGTGGACTGTATATATTTTGCCTTGCTATTTCTATTAGTATCTTTCGTAGTTTCAATTTGAAGATTAAAAAAAATCGTTATTTATGGTTTAGAAAACGTATTTAGGAATTTAGAAAATATTAGTACTTTAGAGCTTCCAAACTGTCCAAACAATTCTTATGCCAAATTTTATGTTTCAACGCGAAGTAGTTATCTGCCAGCCACTTTAACGGAATAGTTTTCAATTATATACTTGACACATTTATGTAATTGCATTTAATGGTTGTGGAAATTTCGCTCGATTGCGAAATTTATCTATACATATAATAAAAATGTAACTGGTCGCTGTCTATACATGGAAGACTAATAATAAATGTATTGTATAAGGGGCAATTATTAATATTATAATAGAACCAAGCACAATGATTTTAAGTTTTCGCAGGCAAAGCCGCAAGCCGGTCGCTGTAGATAATATATAGATTGTACCTACTAACGAAGAGGCACTTAAAAAAACTTTTCTAAACATTTTTTTTTTATGTCCTAAGTGTGTGAATAGCACTTTCAAAAATGTTAAAAATAGCTCACTATTTTTATATTATTAGGCTTAAAATGTGATTGTTTTTATATTAAAAATAAGATCATATTTCTTTCTTATACTTATTAGTGAGTTTTGTATATGTTTCACCCGTCTTTTAGCAACTAATGTATAGAAATAAGTAGGTCTTTCTAAATATGTAGTCAGTTCTTTTGAATACATTTTAGCAAAGCCTTAACTATGATAAGCGCTGGAGCACTCCTTTGTAATCCAAAGTAAGTTCATAATACTTTGTGCCATGTGAGGATGCCTATTGTATAAAATTGTGAAACATTTAAATAAAGCCCTTTGCAAGGAGATAAGAAATAAAGAGTGAAAAATTATTTAAGTAACTTAAATTTACCCTGCCGGAGTTTCGTTAATTATATGCCAATTATGCCATAGTGTCGCAGTGGGATGGAGACTGATTGAAATCACGATTGGTAGTGCGTTCGATTCACATTAGGGGAAATGATTAGAACTCGATACTCTAGGAAGGCTTTGGGCGTTGGGCACCGGAGCTCGGCATTACCTAATGCGAAACGCAGTGACAGAAAGAACCGATCGAGTCGGCCCATGCGTGTTGCCGTCACTGGCAGCGTGACTCTTCCACACATATTTTAGTCGCCTCTTACGACACCTCCAATACCAGAGTGAACCTATTCTAAGTCGAGATCACACGGCAAAAATGAGAATGACAAACCGCTATGAAACTAGTTTGCTCTATTATCACCACGCTTGGCAAAGTTATTGTGAGATCGGAATTTTTATGACAATTAAATTCAGTGCTGACATTTTTAGAAGCTTAGATATTATTAATAACGTATTCTTTTTAAATAATACTTATTAGGTACCCTGGCTTCATCTGGATGTAAATTGTTCTATATAATGTACTTCAACCAACTAAACCAACTTGGATTCCATCGTGATGCAGTGGGACCGCGTTAAATTCGAAGACACTCGAAGAAGGAAGAAGACGACTCGAAGAAATTATTATGTTTGAATTTCGTTATAGTATACAGTATTTTAGTATCCCTGTTCTAGTAATAAAAAGTGTGCCGTTGAGCAGTGGTGTAGCGTGGACTAATATAGACGTAGGCGACGTCACATTGGCGAGGCCCCTTTTCTCTCGTTCCCAAGACTTTCTTACCAGACATGCTCTGAAAGATAAACACAGTCATAAAATGTTGTCGTCTTTAGGTTGCAGCCAAAATATGATTTCAGCTATGTTTTTTGTATGGCACTGTCACGCTTACTTAAATAACGTAACTTTTCTCAAGTTATTGTTTCGTAGTATTTTAATCTGGTGGCATCGTGTTTAAAGAGGCCTCGCGAGGCCCCTTTAAACGCCAGGCCGTGGGCGAGGGCCTACATCGCCCGTCGGCCTTCGTAGAAGTGTTAATTTGATAAGGCGATAAGAATAAGTAAATAAAACTCTTTATATAATGAAGCTATTAGAGTATTTAATAGCACCATTCGTTACATAAATTAAAAGCTAGACTACAATCAATATATCTTAAAATATAGAGATACTAAAAATTTGTCAATTACTAAATTATAATAAAAAATAGTTTTTTAAATTAAATTTAAAGTATATCAGTATGTTACTTTTTAAATCTGAACATATAATAGAAATGTTATATTATAGGTGTATACAATTTCGTATAAGTATATACGAATCCATAGAGTAGAAAGTTTGAAATAGAAAATGTACTAATCAATGAGTAAGCTGTTTAATGCTTTAGTTAGTTCTGTGTAATTTGCACATCTTAGATAGTTTTATCATATTTGTTTAAGCTGCTACTATGCCAAAAATATGCTGCAAGTAATAAATTGCGAAATGAGTAGTGGATCACACAACTTTAAATTTAATAAAATAAAGTAGTAAAAACTGAGATTTCTGTCAACTTTACGAATATTGCTCGTATTGTGTTAAGTATTGACACAATACTTACTTCTGTATAGTTAGTCTAGGAAAGAACATATAAATTAGTAAAAGTAACTTTATGTATCGTATTTGAAACTTAACTAGAATATTGCCAAACACACCATATTGGTTTTCCATTTAATTGTTTCATACCATAAAGTTGGCTGAAATCAAAGACTGTACTTGACTGTAAGTTTCGACATACAGTGCTACAACGTTTATAACAATAGATTGCTTAATTATTTCTTTCAATAATGAGCATGGGAAGGTGTTATGGTGGTACCGTCATTGTAATTCAAGTTATTACCGTACAGGTGTACTCGAGTCGAGTCGTACTCGAGTCCTATTTATTATATTATTCTTAATTTCTCTCTTTTTCCCGCAAAGCAGAGTAGTTACGTGAACCTAGTGTCTGGACACTCCATTCCACGCTTTCCACCCGATTTCGAGATATTGCGTGTTCAGTGGCGTAATTCAACAGTGTGCTTTGTTTTATCACTAAAAGGGAGAAATTAACATAATTTAAATATAATCATTTCTCGGAGTAGAATCGAACTAACTACCAATTGTTTACAGTCAGACCTTTTCTCACTACGCCATGGTGGCCTCATTAGTTAAATCCTATTTTTTATTTAGTAAGCCCGTTGACATGTACCGTGACGTGAGTTGCTAAGGTGACCCTTAGCAACGTGTATGTCACTTTATACAAAGCTGTAAGTCAAATTAATGGTAGTGTCTGCAGTATATTTTTGTTAAATTAATATATTTCTAATGATCCGAACTCCGGTCTCCCGCGTGACTGGCGGGGATTCTTACCACTACGCTACCAAGGTTTACAAGTTATTGATTAAATCAATCGTAACAAAAGGGTAGATACATCATATTTTCTTCACATATTAATACAATGATAATTATCTTTTGCACCAAAACAAATAAAGCGTAGAATACAATTCAAATTCAAATAATTTTATTTAAAATAAGAAGTTGTATGCTTATTTTAACGTTAAATACGTACCAACGTTAAATACTGATATAAAATTATAAAATCGTAATAAATTATTAAAGCAGGTAGGTACATAACAATTATATATGTATAATGTATTTTATTATAGCTTCCTTCTTTTTCCTGTTTCCGCTCCCTTCTTTTTTACACTAAAGATATAACTGTTTAATTATATTCAAAATGAATGAAATTTCAAATCCCGACCACCATATTCATTTAATTATGTATTTACATAACGGCAAGAAATTTATTATTTTTTAAACGATAAATTGTCCAATGTTATATCAATCATCTAAAATTGTTAAAAGGAAGTGAATGGCATGAAGGCGATTTGGCCTAGTTACTGTGCCCTCTTGAAAGGTGAAGGTTTCTGCTGCAGCAAAGGTGTGTCCTAACCGAAAAAAGATATAAATTTGATTGACATTTTTCAAGGTAAAGGAATATAATATTTGAAGCTATGCTATACCTTGAATAATATTTATCTGTTATTGAAACGGTTGGATTGGCTCTACCTGTATATATCTATGTATCTATTAATGTAATTAAATCGCATGCGTGAATATTTATTTCTTCAAATGTATGACGTGTTATGGAAGTGCGGAGTCTCCCCGTAGTAGCTTACTGGGCAGGTACCCTTACTTCGTATGTAACTAAAGAAAATGTGTAACTGTTTTTTTTTTTTTTATAATTATTATAATTGCAAAGTTATTTTCATACGCTTCTCGCAATCCACTTTGCCTTATAATTTCCACACGTATTTGAATCCAATGACAATCGAATATTTACCTATATTATTTCATAATATTTGTTGCTCTATTGTTTTTAAAAGTTTGTTTTATCTAGATAATATCTTGTTACAATTTGTCACATCAGTCCCTGTATTTTTTTTAACGTTATAAGGATAAGGATGCTGCTGAAAAACAGCGCTGTAGACGACAAGTCTCACAGCATACGGTGAGCCTCATTTCTTTTACCGTTTTTATATATATTGGCTACTTCTTTTCTTTGTTTATACTCATTTTATTCTGATTATATTATTTGTATGAAAAACGGTAATAAACTTCTTTTGAATTTTGAAATCTGGCGCCATTCCTAGAATGACCAGAAAAAGAAAAAAATAATTTTAAACGAGTCCCTTTGTTAAACTAATTTGTTTTTATATTAAAAAAGAAGCTTCACGCTTTGTTTCGCTTAGCAGGTTACTTAGGAGAACCTAGTGTCAAGACATTCCGGTCTCCACTTTCCGCCTGAATTCCAGACATTGCTGGTTGATTGGCTGGCTCTTGGCGGAACTTAAAACTACTCAAGACTTAAACTTGCATCATTGCGAAGATATGAGAATAAATTAAATATAATCATTCCTCCGAGTGGGAATCGAAACTACAACAAATCGCGTTTGAAGTTAGACTTGGTCCCACTGCGATACAATGGCCTTTTATATAACTATTTTTATAATTTTAAAAGATAATGGTTATTCATTTTATATAAAAAACAATATTTTGTTTAATAGGTTGTCGTATTTCGCTCTTATACCTTCGTAATAATAAGGCAATAAACAAAAACACTTGAACTCACGTACACAGACTAAAAGGGCGTAGTGATTTTGGGAAAATGTCGACCGTTTCTTAGAAATTAACTTATCTTTTTCATCGATCTTATACTAAGTTACGGTTAAGTGGAATATGTGTTTAATAAAGCTCAAGGAATAAAAGTTTATATCATTTCATTTAGTTAGTAAAATAAACAATTTCTTCTGATTTAAAAAGAAAAAGAACCTCTCCGGCGGGGAATCGAACCCCGGTCTCCCGCGTGACAGGCGGGGAAACTAAACCACTATACTACCAAGGATTATCTAATATTAGTCCAAATACATATTTGTACTGTTAGAGCCACCTTTATTATATTAAAAGATTATAATTTGAATAAATGTTTAATTATTACTATCAATACGATATCGAATATCAAATACCATGATTTAAATGCGAATTGTTTTCATCTATATATTTTTAACAAGAGAATAAAGTCAAAGTCAAATAATTTTATACAAAATAAAACGTTGTTTCATATCTTGAATGTCAAACAATTTACTATCGATTCAAATAAGCTTCAAGAGTACTAAAATTAACGTCATAACGAATTTATCCAATTTCATTTAGTTCACATTATTTCCACGAGTTTTTTGATAATAAGGCGCTACTGTATCGCTTGACATTGGTTTCAAGAGAACGAAAACACGTGAAATTAAAATTACCAATAATTAGATGTCTAGTATTGGCGACAAGAGTAAGGCCCCTGAGTAGTACCTGCGTAAGAAACTCAGTGGGCTCTCTTTTTTTTTTCATGTCAACTTACAATTATTTATTTGTCACAATAACTTATTTGTAATAGACTGCAGCGAACATTCATTCTCAAGGCGTGTCATAATGTATAATATAATTTAATATTAATATTAAAATACACTGAAACGATAAATATCTACTATATGTAAATATGTAAATGTAGATCTAAAAACATAAAACCAAGAAACATTACTTATATTAGGACTTTTATATCTTTGTAATATTAAATGTTATTAGGTACTAACATATAAATAATGTTAAAACAACCATGTTCAGCCATGTCATGTTTTTCTCCAATAATAATTGCCTGTAGTGCTGATAAAGCTAACATTCCTCCGGGTTATTTTAATTTTGCTTCTGCTCTACACCATTGGGTTTTTTAAAAATTAGTTTTGCTTAGTAGAGCCAACTTTGTGTAATACACACGGAAAGTGTTAGGCATAATAGTAGTACTCGTAGTATATAGATTGAGTTAAGCTTAGGAAATAAATATACAAGAAGCTGCGCGTCAAATTTCAGTTCATTCTATAGAATTCTCTGACTACTGACAAATATATTATACGTATTAAATAATTAAATTAAATATATTTCTACTTTGATTTTTAACCTTCCTTTTATTAATATAAAAATCATAGAAATAATATTGGAAATCAACAAAACGAATTTGATGGTGACTCATTTATAATAATATAACTGAAGTTCAAAATACGAGTATATAAACTAAAATAATGATCGTAAATAATCTATCAATTAAATCAATTATTAAAATTTTTATAATAAAAAAAATCAACAAAAACAATAGCAAAGATGTAACATAGAAATTATAAGAGAGTAATGCGTTATTTCAACTCAGTGCTCATCTGCCTCCGTGGCGCAATTGGCTAGCGCGTTCGGCTGTTAACCGAAAGGTTGGTGGTTCGAGCCCACCCGGGGGCGTTTAATTTTTGTCTTTTTAATTTCTTATTTTTTATTGCTTAATTTTAATAATATTACTTTTCATCTTATTATTTGATAAAAAAAAATTATTTTATTTTCTAATATTGATACAACAATTAAATAGATGTCTTAGTAATGTACTACCAGACTTTACTTACCTTTCTACAAACCATTTTTTCATGACGCAAGCGTTAATTTGCAAAAAAAAACAAAAATCTTACAATAACAGTCCCCTTTTTTAGTTTCAAGTAAAATCAAAAGTAAAAGCAAAGAAGTAGAATTTTGTAGTTATTTTATGTTTTTTATTTTAAAAGAGCGCTATGATAATATAGTCAAATGATAAGTATGCTTATTATATAACTTGAATAATTGTATTCACTATTTCGAAACTCTTGTATCCCCTTCGATAGCTCAGTTGGTAGAGCGGTGGACTGTAGAGGTATACACAACAAAGTCATCCATAGGTCGCTGGTTCAAATCCGGCTCGAAGGAGTTTTTTACTTTTTTGCTTTTTATTTGAGTAGCTATTCTAAAGAAATAACTGTAATATTAATAAAAATAAACAATTTATATAAAACTTATTATTTTATAAAATAATGTATTATAAATATGTGTGTAGAGTATAAAAAAATATATAATTATGATTTTTATAATAAATATAAAGGTTTATTTCTATAAATTTTTTGCTTGAGTCTTGTGAAAGAATAGGTTTAAGGCGTAAAAAAATAGGCTTAGGGGGCCCCTTTAAATGACGTGTACGCTCACTGTGCAAGGTCCTCTCTCTACCTAACCAAATTTGAAAAGTTCCTGCTGAAGTAAAACAAACTGTTTTATAGCAACGGAAATATATTTTTTTATCTTTATATATATCCAGTGAAGTAGGCAAGCGAGCCTATAGGAAAATCTAATTTTATAGACATAGCTTAAAGTAGAGTTTTGTCTTAATAGACGGAATAATGAATATGCTTACTTACTATAAAATAGGATAAGAAATTAGATTGACGTACATTTTAAATAAAGAAATGTTACATATTGCTAAGGCAACTAGTATTTTACGCGTCAGCGTACATTTATTATTACCTAGTAGACTACTAATTAAGAAAAAATCATATCCATAGGCCATCGTGGTGCAATGCGTCTGTATTTATTATTACCTAGTTGACCATTAATTAAGAATAAATTTATATCCATAGGCCATCGTGGCGCAATGCGTCTTAGTGTAAACGTAATAGTTGTGGGTTCTATCCAGACTCGGCTTAATGATCACAAATAAGGCTATATGGGCTAGAACCGAATTTGCCGCCATTATTCAAGCACCTACCAACTACATCATAACGATGTCTTTTAAGCATATTGAAATGATAGAAATATTAAAAATGCGTTTATTAAAATAGCTAGAGTCATTACAAGGCGTAACTAGTTAGGTGCAGTCACCTACCTTGAATTCAATATACGCTTTCCTTTCTAAACGCAAACGGCTTGTGGGAATTGATTCCCTCTAGTTATAAACAAGCACAAAGCATGTGCCTATCTAAATTTAAGTTAATTTATTTATGTGCGCTATTTTTGATATTCGGATTCTTTTTCCGCAGCGAGACCTATGTCTCTATTATACAAGACACTCCGTTCACCACTTTCCGCCGGAATGCGAGACATTGCGTATTGAGTTCCGGAACTCAATTCCACGTTTTGTCTTAGGTACCAGAGCGGACAAACAAAAGTAATCTACATATAATAATTCTCCTGAGGGAATCGAACCCCCAACAACCCCGTATACAGTAAGACGCTATCACACTGCGCCACGAATGCCTCAAATATACTATCAATTTATAATAAGACGAAAGAAATATACTATCACTTCATTGATAGTAAAAATAGATAAGCGTTGTATAGAATAATCAAATTTATATAGTAATCAAATTTATATACGTAGGTGCAAGATGAAGCTCACTGTAAGAATATGTATTTTAGTTCTGAATTAAGAATTTGCATTTTAATCAATTTAAGAATGAGGTAAAAATTATGGTAAAATCAACTGAATAACCTTACAAAGAGAAATAGAATCAAGGTAGAAGGAAAATATTCTAAAAAATAAAGATAAAAAAAGAATAACGTTGAAAAGCCAGTCATGTTATAGCTATTCTCACTTTTAAAAAAGTTGTCTGAAAGATGTAACGATGATATTTATATCTCTCAAAAACACATGTAAAACACATGCGCATTAATATCGTCATATAAATCACGGTTCATTTACAGGCAATAATATTGTAAAAACTTTTTTAGAAAATCGCGGGAATCGAACCCGCACCTTTTGGAAACCGTCCAAATGTTAAAATTTTATACATTTTCTAAAAAGGTTTTTAATTCCCTAAACATACTGAATAATAATATTGTATAACTATTCTGATATAAGTATTTTTCAATTTGTTGATAAAATGCGGCTTTCAGTAATATTAAACAGCAGGCTATCATTCTAGGTTTGGTTTTCAATATTTTAATACATTAATGACACCATTTTAAATTTGTTCTTGATGATTATTATTTGTTGTATCAAATACCAAAATATATGCGATTAAGACATATTTAGAAAACGTATAAAAATTTAAACGCAGCGGGATTTGAACCCGCGCTTCTTGAAAACCGAAACCGAACCGAAAGAGGCGCAGGTTCAAATCCCGCTGCGTTAAAATTTTATAAGTTTTCTAAATATGTATTTTTCAATTTCCTTAGTGTGCGAATAACACTTAGCAAAAAATATATGCAAATATTTTTTCTTAATGCTTTTCTTCATATATGCGATTAATCTATTTGAATTAGTTTTATTGAATAAATTGATTGAATATATTGAAGAAGAATACATTAATTATTGAATATAAGTTTTCGTTAACTCTTTAACTATGTATATGTGAAACTTGATATCACAAAATGTGGCATTTAACATGCCTTTTCCCGTTGATATATCGTTATGTACCGTTACGTAAATTGAAATATTATTAGCTAGCCGTAACGGTCACACAAAATACAGTGTCATCTGTAATTTGAATTTATTAGGTTATTCACATCTACATGAGATATAATTTGTAATTTACATATTAAATACACAAAATATATAGTTAATTATTCAATAAAAGCTGCGTTCTGTGAACAATATTGGTATTGTTTTTTTCAATCATAGGTGAGTAAAGTGAACCAAGTCAATGTCAGTCAATGGAGCCGAACCTCAAATATTCACCACCGGCCTTCTAATAGTATAGCAATACTCTAAATTGAGACATTTCGTGTTGAGTATAGGAACTCAACGCCTATGTCTTAGCCAGAGCGGAGAAATGAAAATATTAGAAATTTCCTCTGAGTGGGAATCCAACCCACAACAAATCGTGTTTACATTCATACGTTGCGCCTCAATGGCCTTACATGTTATTATTTATATTTTTCGCATTAATTACTACATTCAACAATAATTTGGGACAAATAAGTCAACTGAGAAACCGCATTATTACTTAATTCAATATAATCCTATATTTAGCGTCGGTTTGGTCTCGATTGCGCAAATCACCAGCATCGGATATGCCGCGGTGTGTTTTACCGGATACATTACTCTCTGACAGTTGACATTATCGTATACTAAAAGTAACCTAACTATAATCTATACCTGTATATGAATATGTGGAGGAAATTTCAATTTGTTTTTACGAAAATTATTTGAACGAGTCCGAATCTCCGTCCGAATATAAAATTCGGTAAACTTAAAGTTTATGTATGAAATGCCATTATCTTTTATAACAACGCATTTAGGAAATATATTAAATTAACATAAAAATATAAAATAATTAATAATAAATGTTACACCATTTACCATTTGTTTGTATTGTTTATTACGCTATTTCTCAAAAATACTATCAATATTTCTTAATATCCATACCTACATTTAAAAATTTTGATGGCTTTAATATTTTGTTTAACAATTGTAAACATTTTTCTTCCATAGGTAATCTAATATATAAAATATACATGGGCGGTCAGAAAAAACCTAGTGTCAAGACATTCCGTTCACCACTTTCTGCTAGAATTCGAGAGTGGCGGAACTCAACGGCGGAACTCAACGCCGCGTTTTGTCATGTACCAGAGCGAAGAAATGAAAAAAATTTAAATATAATCATCTACTACTATAATACCTCTGAGTGTGGTATCGAACACATAACCAATAGCGTTTGCAGCCAGCTGCTATCCGACTACGCCACGGTGGCCTCTGATAGTGAATAAAGTAATTATATATTACTAATTTCTTCATTTTCTTGACATCACAGGATGCAAACAATTAACAATTTTGAAGTAGGAAACAAAAACATTTTAAGTAAAGTTATAAAATATTGATTGATTTCCTGTTGATGCCTTTCATATAGTAAGTGTGCGAATAACACTTTTAAAAATATAAAAAAGAGGTATAAAATATATTAAAAACAAAAAAGCATCACACTTTTTCCTAAATAGATGGATAGTCGAAGATAACGTACTGTCAAGTCACACACAAATTTTATCTATAAAAAAATCATACACATTGCAATATTTCTATGAGGCAAGGTCATGTAGCTTCGTGTCGGAACAGACATATTTACGTACATTTTTATTAGATTACCATTACACTAGCTTGTTTTCGTCTTTCGCGATATTCTGAGATCAAGATCGTATTTATAGAGTAAGTATTACATCAGCGAAAAATTTTGTTATGTATGTGTGTTTAGTAAGATAAGGTTGTTTTAAATAAAACGGCCTTTTCTCTATTAATCATTATATTTAAATTATTTTCATTTTTCCTATCTGGAAACAAAGCGCGGCGTTGAGTTTCGCCACTTAACACGCAATGTCTCGAATTAAGGCGGAGAGTTGAGAACTCTTTTGTTTATAGGTTCTCTCTGCCTGCTATGTGGACAAAACCGGGAAGCTGAAACTACATGGATTTTAAAATTCGGATGTTTCGTACAATTTTCATTAGCACTTTGTAAACTTTATTAATAATAGCAGAAAATGAAATTATTACATTTATTTAAATAAAAATGACACAGGTCGTCACATCGAATACTACTAGAAACGAGATTCTTACAACCTGCTAAGTGCGAAGTGTTGATAAATTTTTTACTGTGCCTTAAGGAATTTAATGTAATATTGAAATTGAATGTGCTTTACACATTTTAAAGCTTTATGATCATAGTCCAACACTTTATGTCCATATTTTTTTAAAAGTATTTTGACGAAATATAAGAGTAAGTAACTTGTAGCATAGTTCCTAGTCCAAGTTTTTAAATAAAACAATTCTAACCAGATTATTTGTGGGTATAAGTCAGAAAACCTGACGTTTCGAATACTTTACAACGGTTCATAGTCATAGAGCCAGTAAAGCTACCTGCGTGTAGAGGAATATGCGATTAATTCGGATAAAATAGTGTCATTTAAAATGTTTCAAAATCGCGAAAACCTTACATCAAGATCTTAGTAACGTAAAGAGATATCTTCTGAAAGATATTTGATATTAAAAATACTTTATACAATATTACTGCAAGAGTCTAGTATTGATTAAGTTTATTCATGATGGAACCATACATTTTATTATTAGTTTTGTTTCTTTATTATCAAATGGTTAAGGTGCTAAAAACTTATAAAATAATTCATAATTTTGATCTAATAATCCTTGACATTTACTTAATAGCAAAAAAAGCTTTTTAAAAAAAATTATATCCTCTTCGAGATAATCCTATTAAAACCATCAACAATTTAAAATTAAATTACTTTAGTAATAACTATGTAATATATAGGTACTTTATACACGGATCTAACGTTTTTATGCAGTGTATTGTTTCCTACCTAGATAAAGCACGTATTTCCCGAAAATGAATGTAAAAAATATAATAAGCTTATCAAGTTATCATTTCTGCACAGTATAATTGTTAAGAACTAGAAAACATTTTAAATAGTATTTTTTACTGAATTAAATATTGTAATTAAGGCCATCATGGCGTAGTATTGATTGTGGGTTCGATTCCGGCTCGGTAAATTGTTCGTAATTTAATTATTTTCAATTTCCTGCGCTAGCGAACAAGGCTAAGCGCGTTGAGGTCCACCACTCAACATACAATGTATCGAATTCGGGCCGAAATTGTAATGTCTTGACTGTCAAGACACAAGGGAGGTTCTCTCTATATGGGAAAAAGCAAGCAAGAAAAAAAATATTGAAATAGTAGGATTCAATTAATCATTTATATGAGATCAATCATAAAAGAGATCATATTAGTGAATGCAAAAGGAACTTGCTACTTATCATATATTTAATTTAATTATGTTTGTAATTAGCCTAATTAGTTTGAGGGAAATAGAATTTCAGAATGTTTAAATATTAATAAAATTCAGACAATATAATTTCATTCACATATAAAAGATACAAGAAAAAATATATTCACATAAAAAAATTCTGTTGCCAGACAAAGAATGAAGAAGCTTATCTTATAAAATACGAAAAGCAATAATTAAAAAATATTTTCTAAATAAATTTCATATACTTTATTCATTTCGAATTATAAATAAATATTAATTATCAATTTCACCAAAAAACGTACACAAAAATATTTCAATGATAAATAAGAAACAAAATGCAGTTTATATATTTCCCTGAATCATTAGCGTCGTTTAAAGTATACTTTAACATCTCGTGTGTGTTACGATTCATAATCATTCGATTAAATACTTTAAAAATGTAAAAACGTTATATATTAACGTACATTGCTTGTTTTATAGTTTATATTTTTCTAGAAATTGAAGTAAAAGTGGTAATGAAAATGATGAGAGCTGAAGCTGTTGTAATTTAATCGATTACAGTGTTAGCATCGCGACCTGTAGTGAGCAGTGACCGATGCGCGAGGAACGAATTTCAAACGATTTGTTGAACAGTCGACGTTTCGTACGGAACGCGACAAGACGCGGCTCAACTATTCGATTTACGAATAATTAATTCACTCGATTTTATATTTCGAACACTGTGTCGCGTTGTGCTTTAAAAATATATATTTAAGGATTTATTTATATTGTCTGTGCTTTAGTCGTCTTTTTGACGGTGAGTTGTTTTTTGAATATTCGCGATTATTGCATATATTTTTATATTTTTTATAATATTATCTATTTATAACGTTGCGTGTAAACAGCAGAAACTTTCGTTTTCTTTTCACTCGTTTTCGTATAAATAAATTGATACAATTGGAAAAAAATAGGAGGAAAAAGAGAGACTAATGGATAATGTAAAATTTGTTTTATAATTTATATTAAATATATTATTTTTAATCAATATTTAACTTTGTTTTAACTTTGTTTTTTTTTTAATTTTTATATTCAATATTTCTAAAGTTAACATACTGTAGTAATCTTTTAATTTCCTATTTTATTACATGACTAAACAAAAAATACTGTTTCAATGTAACTGTTTGTTATATTAAAGAAGTAATAGGGTTATAATTCTAAAACCATTCTGATTTTAAATTATGAATTTTAAAAGCACATTTCCGTCATCATAATCATATTTATAAATTATTCACTTGCTTAATACACATTATAGGCGCACTAGAAAATATATCAACAGCGCGTTGCATGCATGCGCGTTACCTAATTGTTGCATATTGAAAGCAAAAACACTTACACCACTTAATTGATTTACTTTGAAATCTTGTTCGTAATTTAAAATAAATAACAAATACAAATAAAAGTTTTTAATTACGAAGAATTTTAATATCGCCTTTTGTTGTATTATTTTTTTGCCCGTTGCTATTACGATAGTGATCTCGACTCTCGAGCAACTTTGAAAGTCTTTATTTCAATTATGTAAGTATAAGTTATATCTAAATTTTAGTTTTTTTATTTAAAACTTAATATTACATAAACGTCAAAATATTTTAATTTTTTATTTTCGCATAAAATTAAATGAGAAATTGTGAGGAAGTAAATTTTAATTAGATGGGCATTACATTAGCCACTCCTCAACTAGTAAAAAACATACAATTCTTGTATGATTAGTTGTTGTACACATTGTTGCATCTAATACAAGGTTGGAGTTCAAATTCCGCTTGAGTAATTTATAGTTTGTTTATTTATTCAGTTTGGTTAAGTTGCAACCTCAACGAAACGTATTTTACTAATCTACACTTTAATAAAATAGTAAAAACAAAAAGTTTGTACGCGCACCTCTTCGGAACTGCTGTGTGAATTTCAATGAAACTTTTTGTAAATGTAAATTTAGGCTATAAATAATTTTGAAGAGTGCAACACCTGATGTAGAGCCATAAATGACCAGCTATTCTATGATATGCATGGATATTGCGTTTTAACAAAAATTGTTCAGCGTGATAGGTATTTTGGTTGAAAGTGTCATTAAGTTGTCGCGTATTGTTAAGCATGTATGTAATAAATATATATATATTACATACGTGCTTAACATTACTGACACTAGCTTTTAATCAGAAAGGCAGTAATAAATGTATACAATTTTAAAGTGTTGTTCGTTTGAACGCAGCGGCGTTCAAATTTTTATACGTTCGCTGTGTGTGTGAATAACATTTCAAAATGTAAAAAACATTTAATAAATAGCACTCTCTCTTGCCGAACGAAACTATTGTTTGTATAATAATCTTTAAGTAGCTGAAATTTGTTAATATCTCTCTAAAGAGATGCTAACAACAAATATAAGTTGTAATAAGCGCGTAATATTATATAATAAATAAGCGCATAATAATATATATATTTTAATTTCGACGTAATTGGATGTAGAAACGGATGGCTTAACGGTCAGAGCGCTTCGCTGGTTTCCACGAGGCGCGAATTCAAATCCCACTGAGTGCAATTTTTTATACGTTTTAAAAAAGTATGTATATATTGGCATTTTAAAATATCTTATATTATATTAATTTAAAATATTAAAATTGAGAATCAAGATCTCAAGATCTCAAGAAGAAAAAGAATTAAGATCTCAACTCCAGGAGGTAACTTTTAAGTTTGTATGTTTAGTATCGTTATATCTATCTACATGGTTCATTTGTTAATAATTTTTATAATTGGTAATCCTTTTATAAGTAGCACCGCATAAATAGTTCCGTGTTAAATATTTATAATTTAAAAAACTTTGCACAATTTATAAATTGTATTATATTTAATTTATTATGTTAAACATTTTAGTTAATATGTATAATATCATAAAAATAATATACCAAAGTTGTCACCCGTCTTCGTTTGTTTACGATTTATGACTATAAAAAGTAAATTTTAGATATTTCCCGTTCTCTCACAGTAGTCCCCAATAATTTCGACTTTTCGCTTTCTTCGCTTCGTTTTGATTGTTTGATTGATATGTGTATATAATTCCTAGTAATTAAAATCACTCCGTCAAATTTCAAATATGAAGCAAAAAATGAAAGATTTTCATAGACGATTTCGTGATTTTTATACATTAATTTCCCGAAATACAAGAACTTTGTAAATAACATACACTTCTTCACCTTATTTAGTATATACTTTTTACTTGTATTATATATCATAAATAATAAAACTTAGGTATATAATTTACATAATTTTGTACTTAACTACTACAAATTTGTAAAAGTTTGCGAGAGCCCTTAGACTACCTTAATCCTTGGACGTCTACTTATTAAAGTTAGTAGAGAGGTATCTCTACCAAAATTCATCTTTGAAAGTCAATCGGTTTCCGATATTTCATGATGAGCTAGTTACTTTTCGCTTTTATATATGTATTTAGATAAACGAATTTTAGATAAACGAAGCTTTTAACTGTAAATGAGTTGAATGTATTACTAAAAGATTAATAGCATAACATAATAGAGCTATTTACATATCACGTTTTGAACTGGAATCTCGGTCTTTTTTATTTTAACAGTTTGACTGAATTATTAAATAAAATGCTATTATAAGCTTTTAAAATACCAGACTAAAAATGCTGATTAAAAGAGAAAGGTCTAATGACTATGTAGTTGAGATGTGCGCGATTATACGGTCGTTGCGGGTTTAAATCCTCTTGAAAGTATGTAGATCATGTTCGATTGTATTGGTTAGATAATGTGCGTCGCTAAACATTACGGAACTTTTAAAAAGCTGACCACGAGAAGCAACTTCTCCCAACACTTCAATTCACTGTAAAAACAGTTTAGTTTTTATATTTCACTAAAATAATAAACAATAATATTATATTAATTAATTAAGATTCGCGTACGAACAACTGCGTTCATAGGCAATCTGTATTTTAGACTGTAGTTAACATTGGCATTTCAAAATTTACAAAGAATATTATATAACAGAATTTTTTTTGTAAATTTGTTGTAGTTAAATTAAGTAGAATGTTATGTAAATTAAATACCTAAGTTTTATTTTTATAGTATAGTTGTAAAAAGTGCATATTAGCGAAGGTCGGGGGAAAATAAATAAATATTGCTATTGTCGATCAAAGATTTCTTTGAATATACATAATTAAATCAGTTTGACAAATTCAAGTAATTTAAATAACAATGCGGTCATCAAGAATATGTATACGTAATAAAAATTCTTTAGACTGATTTTATTTTTATTACAGCATTAGCTTATAATTTATAATAAAATTTAATTTTGTCGTAATTATTGACATTCCTCATTTGACTTTTGACCTTAATTCGCTATGAAGTGACATTTGCGACATGCGAAATGTCGTGTAATATATACGTACACAATCATGGATGTATAAAGTAACAAATTTGTGACGAAAACTATAATAAACAAATAAGTTACTAATCCATACTATAATGCAAAAAGTGCTTGCAAAATTCCATTTGAATAAAGGATATTTGGAATTTGAATTTGAATATTATAAATGCGGAGTAATGCTGTCTGTCTGTGAGGTGATCACAGCCAAACCGCTGAAACGATTGTGATGAAATTTTATATAGAATTACGTGGGCGAAGCAGCGAGCGAGTCGCTAGTAATTTACAAGTCAGCTTTTTGAGGAATCAATGTGGTTATATTTACTTTCAAAACATTAGAACCCCATATTCACTACTGAGACTATTAAAAAACTACTCTATAGCTTAAAATATTACATTATTTGATTTTATATAGCGCCCTTCAGTTGTCATTTAAATGGTTACATTTTATTAAGCGCACGGTCATATAGATACTAGATAGATTACTTTTTACCAATCAATATATGCGTGTAAGATGTATGCTTTAGTTTTTAAAGCTTTTTGCTTTAGTCCTATATTCACACTGTCTATAAAGTAAATTAAGATAGATGCGCGACAGTGACACATAAATAATTAATATACGAAAGTTCCAATATTGTTGCTTTAGCCCTTCTCCCACGTATATCTAGCCAGGCGTAATCTAGAATTAAAGCATTCTAGTTTCCTCTTTCCGTCCGTTTGGTGGTTGACTGGTAAAACTTAACGCCGCGCTTTGTAGCCACACCAAGCTTTGATCTTATAACCATCATGTGATATCAGATGCCTTTTGCCCCATTACTCCGTCACGTAGATATTCTAATAGACTGGAATCGATATAAGAAGCTATCGATTATAATATCGAGTTATACATTATACAAATAGCATAACATCGATAATATTGATAATCTTGTTTCTTCATACATTAATGCCCGTTCTACGTGCCGGGTATGGTACTGTGTAATTTTCGTATGTGCGTGTGATGCGCCACTTTCACAACGTACGGAAAGCGGATGACCGGAAAAGGTTGAATACAATCGTTGTGGTTTCCATTGCCGGCAGAAACTAGCTGAAATAAACGGGTTTCTCAGTAAAATCTCATTGTTCCTTGTAAAGTCGTGGCGAAAAATATTTTTACTTTATCAGAACTTTCTATATTTGGTTCAATAAATATGTTAATACAAAATAACTATACGTGAATAAAACACTTTGTGGTCCTTTTTACGAAAACTACGCGTACATTGGAGCATGAAATTTGGCACAGTTATAGTTTATATAGAGAAGAGGTGCAGAATACTTTGTTAAAAAGAATGCATATAAATAACACTGTATATAATAACTGTAACACACACTGCCATATGTTTGACATACACGTTGCTATGGCAACGCGAGTTTACGCGTCAACGGGATCAGATTTTCTCTAAAACTTTTATACTATACTTTCCGCTTAGAAATATCGCGTGTTGGTGCGGCATTACGGAACACGAGCGGACCGGGGAAATGACAGTGACTTTTCTTTTTGTTTGTATAGGTAAATAAGATTGTAGGTAATACAAATATTCATAAGAATACACAACATACATAAGTATAGTGTTAATAGTTTTCTAATAAGGTAACAATAAAATTATAAACAAATTGTGGACTTCAAATCATAAAATTTTCTGATTGTAATCACGAATAAGTTTTGGTGGATTGGTGGTGGTAGGTTCGATTTCCACTCAGTGGAATTATAATAATTTTATTATTTTCATTTCTCCGTCCTGGTACAAAAGCGAAAACGCGGCGTTGCTTTCCGCCACTCAACACGCTATAACTCCAATTCGGGTGGAAAGTGGGCAACTGAGTATCCTGACACTATTCTCTGCGACTGTTCTGATATGTGGGAAAAAGCGTGAAGTTGAAAAAAAAGAAATAGTGCTTTATAGTAATGTTCATATTTAAATTAGGAAGGGGCTAATATGTTTCAATCATACACAGATCACGTGCGGGAAATAAATCTGTCACATCCGGTTGAGTGAGCCATTTGCAAAATAATTGTCTATATAAAACGTTCTTATTAAGATTTTTATTAGATACCATCGTTCATATGGGCTCTGTTCTATAGTAAGAAAAAGCGCGGAATTGTTTTCAGCTACTCATTCCATTACACTGTCTTGAAGAATATGTTCCCTGCTATACGGGAATAAACGCGAAGCTCAAGAAAATATCAATCTAAAAATTTTATTTCCAGTTTAACTTAATATAAAATTACAATTTCTAGAAACACTACCATCTGGGCTCAGTGGGACAGATTCTGGCTGTAAAGGCAATTGGCTGTGGGTTCGATTCTCCCTAAAGACTAAATAATTTTATTTTTCTTTTCTCCGCTCTGGTACAGAAGACAAAGCACGGCGTTGAGTTCCACCACTTAACACGCAATGTCTTACATTCGGTCGGAAACCATGAATTTTCATTACCCTGCTATGCGAAACTGTACACTATCAGTCACATTGATCTTAATTACAAAGGATTATTATAACAAAGTCAAACGTAAATTTGAGAATGAACCTCATTAATTGGAATGAAAGTTTAATATGACATGGTAAAAGCTCGGCCTTGATTTCAATCTTAGCGAAAATTTTATACTTTTAAAGTGATTTATGAAGATAGTTATCGAAATTTTACTTCATAATGAAATGGAAAAATGTACGTTTTATTAGGTATTAGGTAAAATGATTAATTGTTAATTTTAGGGTAAATTTTTATATTAATATTTTTTTCTTAGTCAGTCACTCTTTTTATTAGCTTTAGTTTCACCTGTCCTAGTGTCTGTCTATTTATCATCAAATTTTGTAATTTAAGTATGAACTAATTTCCGACTGACGTGATAATATTGATGAATCTAAGAAAAGCGTGTTAATGTATATATATAAATATACATATGTATCATAGTAATTTTGAGTCTCACATGAGGCGCCCTTGCGTCTACGTGGAACTGATTTGATGGTTTCCTCTCTAGGTCTCCAAGCCAAAGTCGAAGCTCCTTTAGCTCGGCCTCCCTACAACCCGGTGACACGGCGGAGGTGTTAAGGCCACTATGGCCAACAGCATACTACAAACCCGAATAAAAAAATACATAGTAAAGTAAATTTTGAAAGAGCAACTTACCCGTAGCTCCCAGTTAGACAAAAAAAAAATCAGATATATTCGACGAGCTTTACAACGAAAAAAAAATGTATCGTAACTTATACGACAAATATACTTTATTTTGTATGTACAATATTAAGAGATATACCTCCTCCTTTACCATTACAGTAATTAATGCGTCGTGTTACTACATATTAATATTACCTTCAGGAGACATATTAATTGACATTTTTTTAACCTTTTAAATGTCATATTTATTATAGTTAATATTGTTCAAATTTGAACCAGAGCATTCTATCATTCGTTTACATTTTATCAATTCATATAATCCTACAAAATTTACTGCTTCATCTCTTTCGTGTTTTCTCTACTATACGTGAAACTGGCAGATTTTTTTGCGCCTGTCATTTGCGCCTGTCGTTTGCGCAAAATTTTTAATTCAAATAAAAAAAAATGTTTAATCTGCAATAATTTTATTTGCTACAGCTTCTTCAGCGTCACGCGTGTTGTCAAACAGAACCTAGTGTCAACCCACTCCTTTTTCCACTTTACGCCCGAAATAGAAATATTGCGTGTGGTCTGGCGAACCTTAGCGCCGCGCTTTGTTTTACCAGAGCTGAGAAATAAAATCAATTTAATTATGTTCATTCCTCCGCGTGGGAATCGAACTCGTACCCAATTGCGATTATAGATGCTACGATGGCCTCTAGTCTCTTATACACTGTGAAAATAAAATGTATTTTATACGCTAGGTTCTCTCTATCTAGCCTGATATCCGGGAAAAAGAGTGAAGCTGTAAGAGAGACTTGATGTAAATAATAAATTTAAGACATTTTAAGAAAGTCCATATCATGTTGGTATTGTTGGCCAAACAAACCAGCAAGCATATTCGCATAAACAAATACTAAAAGTTTTTATAAGTCACTTTCACTTATTAAGCTTTCAATTATGGCTTACTTTTATTTGTGGGGAAATATATTGATATGTTTACTTTACATTTTTTATTTAAATACTGGCCGAGCCAGCGGCTTCTTCCGCGTGGAATTCAAAAATGGTAGTCGCTTAAGTTACATTTTATCACATCAGCTCTCTACCAGTGAAAGTCCCGACAAAATCGGCCCAGCCGTTCCAGAGATTAGCCAGAGCAAACAGACAGACAAGCAAAAATTAAAAAAAATGTTATTTTGGTAAACAGCGGTTATTTTAATATCACAAACATGCAGTTTTAATACTTACTTACTTTTTATTTATTTGTATGTATGATCTTTTGAGTCATGCTCCGTATTGAATTTAGTATCAGTTAGTAGTCAGTTAAGTTAACTGACTACTAACTGATACTAAATTCGCTCATTGTTAGTCATTGCTAGTCAATATTACTCGTGGAGCCTAACCGTGATGGTAATACGAGTTTTCACCCTATTTTAAACTCAAATATAAGGTAGTTATTACTTTTTAATAAAAATGAGCTTCATTGTCACGGAATTACTAATTACTAAAGTAATATAAAATAATAAAATCTGCAAAAGCATGTTATTTGAAATCGAAATATTAAAGAGAAAGCGCATTGTCCGACTGGTATGTTTATATTTAACTCAGGCAAAGGCAGGGATATGCAAATAAATTCTTTATATCTGATTGGACTCCGTTATTGCAGAACGCTTTCCTCATACAAATACTTACTACAAAATCTACAAGGCATTGTAAAATAATATCACTATACATTATATAAATTTTCCTTACTTTAATGAGAGTCACTTTTGGGGACCTACACTAACATTTGTTGAATAACTACGAATCAATATAAAAATAGGTCGTGTAACATCAGCATTTGTGTTTTATAAAGAGTATAATGTGTAGAATAGAATAGTATTTTCTTTCTTGTATAAATTGAAATACAGAAAGATTTAAATACAATTAACAATGTCTACTTTTTGTCTTTTCTCATCGGTCAATGGTTCTAAGAAACGTATGATAGGTAGTCGAGTGCAACGATCTTACACGTATGTATGTACATAAACAAACACTGGTTATTAAGCAAACCGATGATACGTAAAATTGCCATTTACCTGTGCTATTTACGAATTGGTACAAATATCGCCTTTAACATGCTCATAATAAGTAATTTTTTGCAGTCAGTGGCCTAAATTTCTTAACTTTACACATAACCGGATGTAAGTACATACAAATTTTTGTTGCTTTAATGTTTTGCACTGTTGAAATTTAATTCTTGGTTTTACAGTTTACTTTGAAAACGTACAAGTCGCCGTAATCGCTGAGGCAGGTTTTAGTGGAATTGGTCAACTGGTATTATGTATTCAATATTTTTTTTTTATAAATCAGTAAAATATTTTTTAAAAGCAAAGAAAATATCCTTTTCCCATAAAGCAAGTTGTCAAAACCGCGTTCAATTTTGACACATTGCGTGCTGAGTGGCGGAACTCAACTCTGCGTTTGGTTATGCCACCGTATGAAATGAACATAACTAAAATACAGTCATTCTCCTGAGTGAGCACCGAACCCACAACCTGCAATACAATTAATTGCGCCATGATATATAATCAAACGATAATTTGTACTTTATTAGTACAGATATTTATTTATTTAAAAGAAAGACATACATACATTGTTTTGTTGTTTTAATTGAATTATCAAAAAATATATATTTCAGCGTATGTTTTATAAATTTTGCACTTGCAAGTATGATATATCAAGCTATATAAAAAAAATACTGAACTAACACTTAACATGAAAACTTAAAGAAACAGGATGCTTTGGACAATTCAAAACATATAATATGTATTTTTAAAAGGTAAGAGCTCAGTTAACTTTAAAGTTATGCAGTTCAGTAATGTTTTTACCCTTGAAAAGAAAGGTCGACGTGCGTCTTGTAAAGAACCTTCTGTTTGCGGTACTATTCACATCTTCCTTGTATAAATTATATACTGTTCTTATTTGGGAGGTTTTAACGATATCTTTATTGTTAAGTTAAATATTGCAATTTTACCATTTCTTATACGATTTACTTGACATTTTAATTGTATCTACGTTTTTAAGCAAAGAAATAATTTCCTTTTACAGTTTTGGCACATGTTAAAGAGTCAATTCATCTTTTTTATTTAATTGAAGTAACCTTTATACTATAGATACAAGCAATACTCTTAAACTAATAATTAACTTAGTATGGACGTTGCTTAAGGTTGACTTATTTAGAGGAAAGATATCAAGCAGAGATATCAAATATCGCTTCATACCAAAGAAAATTGATATATTTTTTGTTTATTTTATTCACACAACAAACACCATTCTCTTAGAAACAGTATACTTATTAGGAAACCAACTACCGACCTTGATAAAACATATTACAACATGTCTTTTGATATGTAAGTCAAGTTTTTAGTGTAAAATTACGAATAAGTATGCCTCAACAAGAGTCAGTCTCAAATGTGAGAGACTAATGGTTTTTTAACGAAGCTAATGTTTTGGTAAGCCTACACGCGTTTCTACCTACTAGTAATAGGCGGCTGTCTAAATGAATAATTACCGCACTTTGTTTTGAAATTAATACATGGTTGTTTCTGAGGCCATCTTGACGCAGTGGGACAGCGTCTGGCAATACTGTAATCGTGATTGTTGTGGGTTCGATCTCCACTCGTGGTAATGGTAAAATTTCAATTACGCTCTTTTCTAATATTTTGTGTTAGTGTTATTCACGCAATTTGAATTGAAAATCATTTTTAAAAATCGTATAAAAATATGATCGCAGCGGGATAGATGGACAGACAAAATTTGTAAAAAATAATTTTGTGGTATATGTATGTTATATATAAAAGCGGCTATTTTAACATTACAAACAGACACTCTAATTTTATTTATTTATACAGATATTAATAATATTTCTGATGCATTAGTTTAATAAAAAATATTGGCTTTGTGCACTATTAAACTTTAATAATGCCAAATTTCATACTCCTTTGTCTGCATATTTCATGTAATAATAATGATGGTAGTCATTATTGTTTTAAATATCAATTTTATTATTGTAACGTCAGTACAAAAATATTTTCTATCACAAGTCTTACTCAACCCAGATTATATCTCTCATAAGCAAAAAGCCTATTTAAGTTTTTATAAATGTCATATAAGATATTACAATATAATGATGTTACAAATTTTAGTATGAAAGGTGACGACATAATTACCCTAGAGCTGCCATAGTAATAATATCTTAAATAACTCAAGCTTGTTAAATAAGTGATAAGACGCTCTCTTTGAATATCTGTAGGATTATTGACCAATTCACTATCAATATTTTTTTATTCTTAAAAGACTAATTAAATAAAATGATAAAAACACACCTACGGGATACAAACCTATGCCTCTTTGTAACCGTTCTAGTGCTCTAGCCAATTATGCCATACATTTTTATCGAGCTACATAATCATTAGTAGTTAGTATTTCTGCAGGGAGATTTTTTTTCATTTATAAGAATGATAATTTGGCAAAAGAGAATGATATTTAATAAATTGCGCTTGTTGGCTACCGTCCAAGACGCCCGGTTCGACGGTTTCCAATAGGCGCGGATTCGAATCCCGCTGCGTTCAAATTTTTATACGTTTCCTAAAAATGGTTTTCAATTGTTAAACCTTACAGCTAATAAGATGTTAGTTTGTATTAGTGTGTATTACATCATAATGGCATTTGACAATATATTAATAAGTGGTCCTGATTCCTCTCTATCTGCCCTCTGGCGCACTCTGTATGCCTTCGTCCAGCAGTGGCCTGGAGAAGGCTGAATTGGTTGATTGATTGATTGATTGAGTTGAATTATCCTTAACGTGCATTCTATAAATCTTTTACAAATAAGCATGTTGTCATTTAGTACGTGTGTCTTTTTTAATACTTCCCCCAAACACGTTGTTGAAGAAAAAAGAGGCAAGCAAAAGAATTAAATATCCTAAGCTCTATAACTACAATAATAGTGTGAATATAATTTATCGATTATTACATTGATCATGACTAAATTATTAATCCATTTGTTACATTCGTATTATTCTTTTGTTCTACAAACTCGATTTATTATTTTGATTAAGCTGCCAGTAAGTGCTTTAGTCATAATTATTTTTTGCAAACGACGCAATAATGGCATGGTTGAAAATTGTATGACTGTATTGTATATGATTGTGGGTGCGAGCTAATCAATAAATAAAAAGCATTAAATAAAAAAAAAGACATATTTAGAAAACGTATAAAAATTTGCACGCAGTGTGATTTGAACCCGCGCCTTTTGAAAACCGTTCAAGCACTCTGACCGCTAAGCCATGCGTTCAGTTAGCGGTCAGTTAGCAAATTTTTATACATATATATAAATATATATTTTTCAATTTCCTTAGTGTGCTAATAACACTTTTTAAAAAATGTTAAAAAAATATGCATTCAATTTATTTCCGTTTTGCTGGTCTCAACTCTAGGTGAATTCTGTCTTATCTGTAAATATGGGAGATACATTACATGAATGTAAAAATCGACCAATTAGTCATTTATTATTTTTAATTCAATAGTTTTTTTATTCAACTAAATTTATGAATAATTCCGACTTATTTTATAATTTTTTACTTTAACACGTTTTATCTGTACTATTTGTGTATAATACGACGTATTTGATTGATAATATGTGTAATTAGCAGGCTTTTAAATTTTATGATTTTCTCACATTAAACTGTACATGTACGCATTAATGATGAGATTATCGAGTTCTGTATATCTGTCAGCAGGATGTTGTAGTTGTCCTTTATTTTATAGTTTTTAGACGTGTCAGTTGAGCGCAATTTACTTTGCCAATGTCATTTAGAATAGAAAACACGATGGAGACTGGCTAGTTAAATATAGAGAAAATAACATGTAAAAGACTAGATTAACAACAGTAGGTATTTAGACCACCAGATGAAAATAAAATTACGGGTCATTTGGGTGTACAGTTCCTATTTTTTTGAGATATGATCCTGTAATTTTTATACAGGTGTAATGTCTAAAATTCGCGGCCATTCAACACGCAATATATTGAACTCGGACGGAAAGTAGAGAACGGAGTGTCTAGACAAAAATATAGAAGCCGTTAAAATGACGACAAATTTTAATCTAGTTTTATACTAGTAATAGTGGAAGCGCTTATAATAACGTATAACTTATCTACAAAAAATGACTTATCAATACTAGGCGAGCTCGGTTCATTCACTTTGTGAGAACAACAGCCATTGTAAACAGATGTTTTCTCTTTCTGTTATTTATGAATTGAAAGTAAAAGAAATATTTGAAAGTATATGAATATATTATTGAAAAACTTCGTACACATGTTTATTAGTTAAACTATTTTTAGATGATTAGTAATTATTTTTAGAACCGCTTTGTTGTAGATTTTTATCCTGTTCCATTTTTCACTTTTTGCCACACCTTTCTTATACAAACTGTATTTCGTGGAATACACTTTGTATAAAAATTGATAATGATTAGAAATAAACCTTGCCTTAAAGTGGGAATCGAACGCCTAACAATCGCATGTGTAAATAAACTTTGTACTGAATTAAAGAGGAATTTGTATTTCTTACAAATTAACTATCATACAGTCATCGCTATATTTTTTACTATTATCAATAATCATGTCCGAGTTTAAAATCCGTAAGTGTCCTGTTATTACGAACACTTTACAGAGTTTATAGCAAAGGTTTCAGATTTACTTTACTTTAGTGACAAAAATCAACGACATTTTCTTATTAATTTTGAATTAATATAACCACCTACATTCACACATAAATACATATGCAATATATACATATTGTATGCAAACTAACTACGAAATAATAATTTATTCATAACACCGTTAGCAAAAGTGTATGAAAATGAGAAGTTTATTATGCTGCACACGCAAATTGTAATATTTTAATGTCTACTCAATTTAATTCGTTGAGTATAGTATAAGAAATTCCCTATAATAAATTATATGATACTAGCTTCTATGCCCGACGTTGTCTGTGCCACCTTTATTTTGGGCTAAAATCGGTCGGACGAAAAGTTTGGTTGTGGGTCCGATCCTCACTCGATGAAATGATTTTATTTTAAAATTTCGTTTGTTCTCTCTGGTACAAGACAGAGTGCTACGTTGAGTTCCGCCACTTAAAAGGCAATATCTCGAATTTAATTCTCAGCTATGCGTGAAAAGGCATGAAGCTGCTTTGCTTTTTACGTTTGAAAACAAAAATCATCCCTATAACGAGTACCGTCCATAAAATATTTTATTTGAACAATATACGTAGTCAATGTTAATTACCTCTTACTCAGTAATGGCTTTGTTAACACAATCGCCCATTTTTCTCATGGTACAAGATTCACTAATGAATAGTAAATCAATATGCAAATAAGAGTATAACAAAGCCGCTATGAAAATGATGCGTTAGTTCTCACGTTACAAAACTTCGGCTTTAAAATAATTTTACTATTACAAATCTGACATCTATATAAGTGTATTATAATTTTTTATGTGTAAATGTTTTTTTAAATGCAGATTAAGCAAGATTCAGAATGATTATATATTTTTTAAATATGACTCGAGTTTGTATTGAACTGTTGTTCTGTTGTTATTGGCTGTGTTGAATATTATGTGGGTATTTTTATGATTAACAAAATCTTTATAAATTAGATCCTTTATAGATAAGTCCTATATCTTGGATGACTATTTAATCCTATATCTAATACAAAAAATACAATTAATTAATAAAATAAAGGTAACACACATTACCACGTGTTTGCTTTTTTTATATAGTGATATAGAGGTTGCCAAGGTCACGCGACAATCAGCCTACTATATATGAATAACATCATAATCTATAAAGAAGAGAGAAAATCCATTGATATTAAGACATAATAACATTGTTAAGTATTTCGTGATCTGTCAAACGCTGAAGATAATAAATTTCTTTTTAATTAATAAACCAAGCATGTGTCAATTTGCAAAACGTAAACGTTAAGTGACAGTTGCGTTTTTGTTTCGATAATCTCATGCACACTCAACATATTCATGTTTTCAATACTATTTGGCGATACTGGCAGAATATTTTGCACCCGTTATCACGAAATAAAATTATTAAAAATATCTCGACCACATACGCAATGAGAGCAAATTTAGACGCTCGAGACGCTGTCACCGCCTGTTTTTTTTTATATATAGAGTATATACTTTTGTATATATTTTATAGTCATGGGTGCGATTTCCACTCGGGGGATATTATATTTAAATTCTCTTCGTTTATCCGCCCTAGTGAAAAAAATAAAGCGCGGTGTTGAGTTTCGCAAACTCGCAATGTTTATAATTCAGGTGGAAGATTGGGAATGGAGTGGAGTCGTGATGGTTCTCTTTGCCTACCCTACTACTGCGCGAAAAAGCGATACAAAAGCTGAAAAAAATATACAAAGGACAAACATAATTAAATAAAACGATCTATGTAAAAATATATCTATCACAACTATATTGCTATAGTTTTAATATTTTGAAAATTATTTTTAATTATTGTAAAAAGTAGAAGTAATCTGTTAATTAAAACAATAGACCAATATTTTTATGTACATAGTAAAAATGACTTTGAAATGTTAAAGCCTCTAAATTGTGTTATAATGGAGCTCGAATTGGGGCAATCAGGATCCAATACGCGTACGGAATTAAATTCATAAGACCGCTATCAAAAATGTGCGAAGTTTAAGATTACATTGAGTAATTATTAAAACTAATTTAAAGCATATATTTATAGATACCTCATTCTTTATATGGTTTATAAAATTTTTTAAGTAATATTGTATTTCATGTAGTTACAAAATGTTACAAAGTGCGTGATGTATTTAACTTCCGGAGATATCCATTTACGGATAATGAGAGGTTAAGCTGACACGATGATTTACTACCTCTTAATTACAGAATACATAATTTTATATATATATTGTAAATAACAAAGGTCATGTAAGTATGAAATCTAAAAGTAAAGAACTAATAAATTGTTGCGACTTAAAACCTGTAAATGTTTTATTCAAATAATGGACTGGTGATTCGTTAAATTTTATACAAATTGCAGTATGGTGCTACTGGATGAAATTATCGGCCCAACAGGCAATTCTGATAAAAAATATCAAGAAAGTAATATCATAAAAATATTGTATCCTCATCATTTACTTACATACTATGTTTATTTATTAACACACTTTTATTAGCTACTCCTGTTTCTATATATTTATCAATAAATCTATGTTAGAAAATCTTGCAATGCTATTTTGACGTACTTTTTGCCGTCTTATTTACTTCAAAACATGCAAGCGTGTCCGGATCAGATGATAATACAATATTATAATACAATGAACACGGTGTTTTATGATATTAGAACTAGAAAATAATTTAAAGCGTGTGCTTTTTATTTTATTTCGATATTTTTTCACCCTTTTTCTCGTATAGCAGAGTCTTATTACACTAAGAACATGGGGATTCTTGGGGTCAAGACTCACTCACTCCGTCCCGCACTTTTCGTCCGAAATCAAGATATTGCGTATGGAGGCGCAACTTAACGCCGCGCATTATAAAATAAATTTGCTTACAAGCCAAATTTGAAAAAGACATATTTAGAAAACGTATAAAAATTTTAACGCAGCGGGATTCAAGAGGCGCGGTTTGAAATCCCGCTGCGTTCAAATTTTTATACATTTTCTAAATATGTCTTTTTCAATTTCCTTAGTGTGCGAATAACACTTTAAAAAATGTAAATAAATAAGGCAAAATTTTATATCGGGTAACACTTGCTTTTAGTTGTTTTCAAATTGGACTCTATAAAAAGTATGCGTCACATGTAGAGTAGAGCGGTTGCATCATGTCTTTGTTTTCACCGCTTTCGATTTTGCTAGCGCCGCACGGGTCGCACGAACTGGTGCTCACGAGTGGAAAGATACGCTCTACAATTGATATCAAGATATATGGCTTATATATAATTACTTGTTATCTCTGCTAAATTAGTATCGGCGTTTCAAGGCATCGGTGCATAAATCACACAAGAAGTAAAGCTGGGTTACTTCTTTTTACTTTGAGGCTAGTCACCTACTTACTAAAGTATTATTTATATATAACAAAGCAGCTAGAAATATTGTTGGCAAATGTAAATCTATCTCTAATAGAGATTTCTACTATTTACTTATGTGTATCTAGACCCAGTTACTTCATTTGCAAGACCTTCGAAGATCCTACCGTTTTTAAAGTGACATGTTTGCATACTAAATTTGGTTTTGACATATTTCACGTTTTTACAAAACGTGATTATAAAATAACAAAACAGTAAGCAAAGATTATCCAAAACCAGTGATTAGGGTAAAATTGTAATAAAGGCGAATTCGTGCGAATACCTTTTGCGGTTAACAAGTAAAGACTGAAATTGTACTTTGGTAAATATCATCACTGATATATATTTGTATATATGTAAGTATATACATAACTAAAATTTAAAATAAGTCTATTAAATATATTAACTACGTAGAGCGTTGTATTGTCCTTGTATGTTTAAAATCTATTCCAAAAAAATATAACTTTTAAAGTGTAAAAATGAATTTGTAAATGTAAAATATTCATACATATATAATAAAAATTCAGTTACACGTTTTTGCCAACATAGCAGAATAATACGAGAGAACATAGTGTCAGGACATTTCGTTCTTAAATTTTTGCTCAAAATCTAGATATTGCTTGAGTGGTGAAACTCAAGGTTGTACTTTGCCTTACCAGAGCGGAAATCAAAAAGTCCCACCCAAAAGGTTGATAATCGAACATGCGGACCATCGCGTTTACAGGACAATGCCCCACTGCGCCATGATGGCCTACTATCCATCTATATATCGTATAACAAGAAACACTAGTAATGGTTGCTGCAATATGTATCGTAACTTCCTTTGAGACAGCATACATAAAATATTTAACAAGTGTGTAATTTACTTGAAAGTTTATTATTATGATTGGAAAATAAGTATGATTATCCTCTTAATGTATAAGTTATTAGAAATTAAAGGAATAAAATAAAATGGTGTAATAATCCGCCAAGATATTCTATATAATTAAAAATATTAATTATTTGAACACAAAACAGTGGATACAAGCAAATATTTTTTTTAACTACATGCTTCATTCCGCATAGCAGGGTAGGCAGCGAAATGACACTTCGTTCTCCACAGTATTTCCCCAAAACAAACTCTAAGGCACCTGCTTAGACACAGTGGCGCAAGATTAGGGTGGACAGCTATACATGCAATATTTTTGTTTGAAATAAATTCGGTTTTCTTATACAAAGCGTGTTACGGAAATGAAATAAAATTACCCATATTATCTAAATAAGCGAAAAGCGACGAGTAGAGTCACTTATCACCTAGAACATTCTCTGCATGCCGTGCTGTAAGAGGTCGATGTAACAGGTGTAGAAATTTTTATTGATTATTATTATAAAGTTTTCATAAATAGTCATAAATGAGGTGCAAATGCATATAAATTCAATATATTTTATTCAACAATACCGTATGAAGCGTAAGCTAGCGTGTCCAATATGACGTGAATATTAGTTATGCGCTACAGTTGTTTATGCATTTTTAATTATTGATACCATTCTCAGTACAGTTGCAGTGTATATAAATAATGGTTTTTTTGGAGGGTAATAGTAAGATTGAAATCCATAGTTAAGTCTTGCCATAAATATTGTTACAAAAAAAAACCTTTTTGTTTTTGTTTTACGTAACATTTATTATGCCGGGGCCCGTCAAGACTTAATTTGTCGATATAATTTAAATTTAAGAGATGTAGGTGTTTTCCAATGTTTATTGTCTGAACCTTGTTCTGTGGTAACTAAGATGTTGTATAAATTTAAGTATAAATAATAGTGTTCTTAGAAGATTAAGGAAATGCTATAATTGTGTGTTTGAAGATTGTTTTAGTGAACGATGGGGCTGACATTTTTGTATTATTACATAAAAAGACCCTAAATATAAATAGATTAAAAAAAAAAAAAAACCATTTATTACTATTACAGTGTAAGTTTAATACATTTATATAAAACCATTAAACATATGTAAAGCTTATTCGAAGTGGTCTCCATTGGCTGCAATACAGTCCTTTAAACCTTGAGGCCAGTTACCAATAACAGCACGCACTCTTTCTATGGAAAAATGGTATACTGCCAGCCGTATGTCAATCGTACCTATGTATGTAATCGATTGTTTTAGGGACCCCAAATTATCATGGCGCTTAGAGCAAGCCTTACTATCTAAAACTGACCATAAATCGTGATTCAGATGATTAAGATCACGACTAGATGACGTCGGTCTTCAGCACTGATGAAGTCCAGAATGTTCGTTTCTAATCAAGATTGTTTTGACCGAGCTCTATGACCCGGCGCCGCGTCTTGCTCAAAGAACCATTCTTAGTTATTGAACATAGTATTGTTAAAGGGCTTAACTACCTTCTTAAGAATGGTATCTTGATATACTTATGCCGATGTTTTGATACATTTTTTACAAAAATATGGCTCAGTCCAGCAGTCAGCTCCCTCATAGCTAACACCCCACCAAATCATCACTGAAGTCGGATAATTTGGAAGCTTCTTTAGAGCTTTCGGTATAAATACGGTAATTTTGTTTGTTAAAATGTTGCTCAATTGTAAAATCAACAATATTTAATTTTCTTTTCTGTTTGTCCGTTTTTCTATTTGTATGTGCGTTGGTGGAATTCAAAAATGGCGTAACGCATTATGATTGTTATGACTATTGTATTTTGATAAGCTTATATTTGATTTCAATCCGTTCATAAATAAAAAAGCTTGTGATTTAAGTGAGAACTCGTGCAGTTTACGCAGGCGAAACTACGGGCTGGCAGTTAGTTATACAATATATACTTAAAATGGCTGGGATATAAAAAAATAATAATATAATTCTATATCAATTGTAGAACTGTTATTTTATTTAGTAAACAATAGTTATCTGCAACTAATATCTAACAAACTTTAAATGTAAATAATAATTGTAGGGACAATTTTAAAAATAATCAATTAGATTAATTATTTTTTTTTATAAAACTATTATATTTGCCGCTTTTCATAGCATTACAACACACATACGTTTGTTTATTTAAATTAAATTCTATATTCGTCTATCCGATTGCGTTGACGGAAGCTACACTAGCGGGTATAACACTGTGACCAACACGGGCAACAGGTTATTACTTAACTTACAACTATTAACAAGGAATTTAAAGTATTAATTTCATCACATATCCATGATTATTGGCGTTAAGTTTCTTGGAAGATACAAAACTTTGATAGCAGTATTTAAAAAAAATGTCGATTTCTATGCGTACAAGCCGATTAGCGGAATTACAACTTCCTCTTATATAGTACTAGATGTATTAATAATGTGTAAGTATGTATTTATACATCGATGTAAGATATGTAAATGCCTTAAGTCACACTCAGAGATGTCAATTAGAGTTCGAGTGACATTAGATACAAACATGCATGCCAAGAAACATCTATTTTGGTTATAATTTAATTAAAAGCTATTCTACCAAGTGGTCTTCAAACGCGTAATTTTCAATAAGCCTTTAATAATGCTTTATATCACAATTTATATACAATGTTAAAAGTAGGTAGGTACCTATTTTACCATTAGGTTGACCTTCATACATAACGAATTGCTTCCCAGCCCGCTTGTTATAAATTCAAAGCGTAGCATTGCTATTATAAATTCTAAGAAATCTTAGACACTAGACCACTCTATCCGGTAATAAATTATACATTTATTACATGAAGATATTGTGACTTAGTTCACATGTCCATCAATACAGAATTACCTATAACTGTAAAGAAATTTTAATAATAATTAAAAACCCATTTTCTTAGTACATTATAAGTTTTGTAATTTCATTATGTTCATACTTGATATAAGTTAAGTTGGGCAGTCAGCGGGACGTTGATATGACAGATATATAATATAATATACGACAAATACTGCATTTACATAGGTAGAAATTTGAAGTAAAATTTTTTTCTTTTTATCCACATAGCAAAATGAAGAGAACCTATTGTCATGGGACTCTGTTTTCCGTTTTCCCGCCGAATTCGAGACTGTGTATTGAGTGACGGCGCTCAACGCCACGTCCAGTCTTACCATTGAGAAATGAAAATATTTTAAATATGATAATTTCCTCGAGTGGAAATCAAAGACAGAACCTTTGACGTTTACAGCCAGATGCTGGTGTTTTACGCAACGACCTGAACTTTTATGTGTCCTATATATAAATTCTTATTGTATTCAGATTTATACCCGACCCTGCAACTTCGCAACATTTCTAAATGCCCTGACCGTTCAGATTCAAGCAATGTGGCTTTTTTGTGATCCGCAATACAAGGGAAAGTTAGTAAAACTGAATTAAATAAAACTTGTTTCTTTCGAAGCAAGTTCTAGGGACATTTTTTATTGTTATTTAATGTTACCAATATAACCTGAAAATATGACAAAAATAATTAATTATATTTTAAAATTCTACATGTATAATAATTAAATGTAATATTTAATTAGTAGTATTATTTTTATTATTAAGTAGTATTTTTTTACTAACGTGACATTTACCAAGCCGTGCTTTGTTTAAGGCACCCGGGTGGAGAAATAATAATGTTTTTAAATATAATTATTTCTCGAGTAGGAATCGGACCCACAACCAGTCCCATATGCAGACGCTGTCCCACTGCACCACGATGACCTCACAGAAACTATTAAATAAATATATTTTATAATATACAATATAATAACAAAATTGTGACTTCTATTACAAGTAATAATAAATGATTGCATCGTCCTTACCAAATTGTATTAATATTATAACAGTTGAGTAAACTATTGCAAAATGACATTGTACGAAGGGAGCGGGCAGAGCAGAAAGTGCAACCGACCGGTTTTATTGGCACATATAAACCAGTTCAAATTCGTTTTAATATATGGTCAGCAAAATAATTTGGTATATAAGCATTTTGCTTATTTTTAGATTGTATATATAGTTGAGGCCATCGTGGCGCAGTGGGACAGCGTCTGACTGCAAACGCGATTAGTTGTGGGTTCGATCCCCACTTGGATGAATTAATATATTTCAATTATTTCCATTACTTCGTTCTGGTACAAAACAAAGAGCAGCGTTTGGTTCCGCCACTCAGCACGCATGTGTCGATAAGTTTGTCGTAAGTAAGTAATAAATATATATATTTATATATAGTGTTCTTTAATTTATTTAAAACCAGAAAATAAGCACGATTAACTTTTGTTGGGATCTTTTTATAAAAATGTACATATATATGTATTTATACATTTTTGAAAATACCATTAAAAAAACATCATTGTAAAATTGTTGTCTATCGATACGGTTGTTTACCACAATCATTGCGTAAATAATCCAAAGGCTATCTTTAATATATTTACGGATTCAATAAAGAGTTTGAATGATACGAAAAATAAATTAACTTTTTTTTAACAGTACTTAAAAGCTCGAGCACACGTAAAAATGAAATTCGTAAAGAACTTCGATAATTGACACGTTGACCAGAACAAAAATCTGTTCGCTTCTTTCTGCTCATACATAAACTAAACGTACTTTTTAAAAAATATATTAAAAAATCCTTCTTTATTTTTGTTTTTTTATACAGATTATTATATATTAACAATTTCACAGCGTAATGGCTTCACTGACCTACGAAAAGACAAATGAAATAAATAGATCTTACGATTTAGCGGTCAAAGCGCTTAAGCGGCTTCCAATAGACGCAGGTTTGAGTCCCACTACGTTAAACTTTTTAGACATTTTCTAAACATGTTTTTAGCTAAATCATTTTTTTACTTAAATTCAAACTGTTACTTAAATTAATTTTAATAAAGTATTATTTTGTTGTGCGAGTTAAAAGCTTAACGCCTTTCTGTACTAATTAAAACTTTGACCTTCTTTTAATACATTGATAATCTTATGTATGAAGTGAGTCACACAGTTAATTTAAAGTTATTACGTTTTGCTCATATAAATTGGATACTGCAATAATATGACTTGATAAATGCCATTATGTTGACAGTAGTTCTCTAAATTTTTTATTTCTTATCAAAGTGCACTTGTTTGATAACAATATATAACACCAAATCTATATACTAGTACGTAATTGAGAATCTTTTGAGTAAACGTAATTGAAAATTCTTATTTCTTTTTTAATGCTATATAATTAAAAGATTCTTTAAATTATATTGCATTTCAAATATATTTAATTATTTAAATAAATATTACACTCACTAACATGGGTTAGACCATTAGACTTATTTTTTTTTTTCTTCAAAATGAGCTATCTATCGTATAAATAATGCTATCCTATAAATAATGTAAAAGCAGTTGTGACATAGCTAGCCCCGGAACACCCTGAAGGCAACGATAGCCCGCAATAGGCCGGGCCATCCACCGAGGTGTCATAATGGAATGGAGAGGGTTTCGGCTGGGTTTTAGTGGGTAGTATCGGGTTTACTGATAAGTCCCACAGTATCATCCGTCTACGACTGTGCCGTGTTTGACTATACACGATAATTGTCAGTTCGAATTTCATTACGAACTTGTTCGACATTAAACCTTTGTCGTCTTTTTCCGTACATAATTCCGTACATAACTTGTCAATTCTTATCTAAAATGAGGCTTTGTTGTTTTTGCATCTATAAAAAAGGTGTTGATAATAAAATACATTTAACATTGATATTAAAGAACGGACTGATCTAGAATTTCCCTGTTTACAACGAAAAACACATACTGTTGATAAATAATATATGAAAAAAGTTGTAGATAAAATTTGAGATGAAGCTCTACAAATCTGGGCTATTTGTATACATAGAAGTGTAATGGTTTATACTTTATATGGCCACACGCGTATGTCACGTAATAAATGGACCGCATGTTGTCCGGTTTCTTACATAAAATTACGTAAAATTCTAGGCCACTTCGTCACGTGGCATCGCCATTACATATTGCGAGCGAGTTGCCTTTTTTTTTAGGAATTACAATTTTGATTTATTACATTGTCAAGGATTATTAATTTACTAACGAATGTTTATACATATTACACATATATATTATGTTATACGGCTATCGCTGACACACATAATATATATAAAACTACTAGGCGTAGAAAGCTAAAATTTGATATATGTGTTCCTTGAGGATTGCTGAGAAGCACTGAGAATGGGTTTGTTCAAATTCCTATGGGAGTAGTAGAAAAGTAGGAAAAACGAGAATTTAAATTTTATAATCCACACAAACGAAGTTGCATGCTATAACTCGTAACAATATATACCAATATCATATATTACTTTTATTATACATTTATAATAAATATACATAAAAATAAAATTACGAATTTAAAAAAAGTTGTAGCGTGACCAGTGTCCTGGCCATTGGTATAATGAAATTCCTCACGATACGGGCCTTTTATAGGAGCACACAGCCTTCCACATCTTTCCACATACAGTTATTTCTCCAACAGTTAAGATTTAGTCTCTTGAGATATTGCGAGGATTTCAGATATTAAGGTATTAATCGGAGCAACTATAGGTACAATAGTCGTATTGATATTCCACGTGGCAATAACCTCGTGGGTCACGTTAAAACATTTAACTCTTTCTACTAATATTATCATAATTTAATGAGACAAGCCTGTTTAGATTCTGCCTGTAATCGTAATTATTTGTGGGCTCGATGCCCACTTGTTAGAATTATCATAATTTAATTATTTTCATTTCTCTAGTAAGACAAAGCGCGACGCCGAGCTCTGCCGCTCCGCGATTGATCAGTTGATTTTCATCAATCAATCATAAAAAAAATTGCACTGTGCTAAATAAATGTCTCAAATAAATTATCCATGTCAAAGTGGAAAAGATAATTTTCATAATTCAATTGAATTACGTTTTACAAACGGATATGAAAGAAAAATTCTCATACGTTATAAACAGAAAATTGCTATACATTTTAGCCTGTGATTGACATTAATGCGATGGTTTTAGGTCATTCGCAATAATTTAATTATAGTGATCGAGTTTCCAGTTCATATTATGTAATGTACATATGATGTGCTAAAAGTTAGCAACCGATTTTTTTACAAGTTATTAGGAAATGTTTAATTTTAAAAATTTATGGGCGTTTTGACGTTTTAATAGCAGCTGTGAGTCTAAATAATTCGTAGTGGTCATTTAAATAGAAAAGGTTAGGTTTCATTTATTATTAACAAAAATAATATTGAAAGGTATATCATATATTATTACTAAAAAAAGTGGTACCTCTTGGGAAATACATAGTAACGGAAATATACAATTTAAAATATTAAACCAATTACTAACAAAATGTCAAAATAATTTTTTTCTGCTCTGGTGATCAAAACAAAGCGCTGCGTTGAGGTCCGCCACTCAACGCGCAATGAATTCAGATCGAAATTGGAGAACGGAGTGTCTTGATATGAGGTTCACTTGACTACCCGTTTTTTAAAAATGTGAAATTTAGTCCATTAAAAATGTGAAATTTAGTCCATTAGAAAGCGGACCTGACATAAAAAAAATAATTGACAAAAATTTTAATTCCCAACTTATACTTACTCATACACATTCAAACTAAGCGATGATCAAATTTTCAATTCAAATGAAACTAAAATGCAAACGACTAAACATGTACATATTAAACAAAGTTATGTTACGTAAAGGTTCTTGAAATAATATTCTGATTCTAATTTTAAATATTAAAAAAAGTTATTTAAATTAATATTTATAAGTGTACTTGTTTCTCTGCAACAGTAATTACACATTGCTATACAAAAACACTCATAACTTTAATTGGGTTTTATGCGTTTATTTAAAAATACGTATTACGATTACATACATGGACGCTGTCCAATTAGCGTGTCGATTCTTGCAAAATTGCCAGACAAAAATGTTTGTTTCAATTTACAAAACTTTGCATATTTCCCTTGGTCTGTTTTCTTTGTTGTACATCATTTAGTTGATTAATATTGCTACAATTATGTATTAATTATATATTACGGTATCTTTCAGATTAACAAAACAATGTGTATGCAAAATTGTAAGTCAAACACATGGTGTTGTATGTCAAACACAAGTTACAGACAATATTAATTTTATTAATTAATTGCAGTTCTAATGCATCACTATGAAAAAGCTTTCTGCACTTCCTCTCTGTACAAATTTTAACTACGTCAAATTTCATACTCCTCCGTCTTTCGCATAATCTTCATCAATAGTATAATAAATAGTAAATATGTGTTGCCAACGTGTAAAAAAAAATTAAAAAATGGCCCACAAATTTTTTTATTCAAACAATCTCTTCATCAATATGTCGATTATAATACTTTCCCAAAACTTTTTAATGTATTATCCTTATTTATAGATTAGATAACATTATGTAGAAGGGTGATATAAAAACGAAAGACTTACATCGAAACTGGTTGTTTGCAAGACCTAGTGGTCGGAAGCACGTGAAATAAGCCATTAGTATATCGCAACTTTAATTGCTCTTTATACTGCCTTACACCACGCTCTATATCTAATCAGTTATTATAATTGAAAATGTTCTGTTATATTATATACAAAGCGCCTAGGAACAGAGAAACAAAAAATAATAATATTATAGATTCTTATTCTATTACTTTTTTTTTCTTCCCGTAAATTATTTTTTCGTATACATATTCAACGTACAGACACAGTTTTTGTACAATTTGATTATCGTATGTGAAAGTTTAAAAAATATATATTATCTTATATTTTGTTAACATTTTTTAAAGTGTTATTCCTACACTAAGGAAATTGAAAAAGACATATTTAGAAAACGTATAAAAACGCAGCGCTTGAACGCAGCGGGATTTGAACCAGCGCCTCTTAAAAACCGTTCAAGCGCTCTGACCGCTAAGCCATGCGTTCTACATCCAGCTACATTGAAATTCTCATACGCTTATTACAAGTTATATTTGTTGTTAGCATCTCTGTAGAGAGATTTTTACAAATTTCTGCTACCCAAAGATTTGAAATATGAAAATGGAGTAGGTAGGTATGGGGCCGAATACATTTTTTTTAATTCTCTATACGCTTGGTATTAGTGATATGTTTGTGTACCTGGCTAATAATAGGTACAATGAAATATCTTATGTTTGTGACAGAAAAAGATCTGGCCTTGTGTAGTGTTAGTACGAGAAAGGGATCGCCTTAACAGAAAGAATTCGAAGAAAACCTGTCCGCAAGCAAAAGACTTTATCTTGGGAGATGAAGATAGCAACTAGAACTATGTCGCGTATTTTAAAAGATGATTTAGGACTTGCAGGCTATAAGAGTACTAAAAGCACTGGTGGTTTTTAACTGATAATTAAAAGAAATATCAGTTAAAATCAAAACAGCAGTAGAAGCGGTTTTAGAGAGCTTGCTCTAAACACCATGAGAATTTGGAGTCCATAAAATAATCTATACGATTGCCAGTGAACCATAGAAAGAGTGTGTGCTGCTATTCGTAACTTGCCTCAACGTTTAAAGGACGGTATTGAAAACAATAGAGACCAATTCGAAGCTTTACATATTTTTACTGGTTTTATACTAATGTATTAATTAAACACTGTAATAGTAATTAATGTTACAATATTTATAACAATATTTATGGTAAGACTAAGTACATATATTTCATAACTAAGCAAAATTGCAAAATTTGCAGTTTATTAGAAAACTTTATTACAAACTAGCGACCGCGCGCGCCTTCCGTCACCATCGCTATTGTATTTCCGGCGGCCTTAATGTAAACTTCTAAAATTGCCTTTTAATATGAAGTAAAATTTTTTGAAGCTATTACTTTTGTCCTGCAGTCCTTAATTTGCGCGGTAGGTAGAGACAACCTTGTGTTAAGTTAACATCAGTTTTCCACTTTCCGCCAATTTTAGAGAGAATGCGTGTTAATTCTCGGAATTAAACATCGCATTTTGTCTAATCGTGCCGTGAAAACGAAAATATTTTGTTTAAAAACCTCCACATATTTTTTAGAAACAATCAACGCATGTAAAGTCATACAGTCCCTAACTACGCGACGACAGTGTTTTATTTTTAAAATTATATAATAAATAATAAGCAAAGCGGTTATGTTTTTATGTCGAAACAACTTTTACTGGTGAACTTGACTTAATTCACTATCTCTAAAACTTGAATTAAACTCGAATATTAATGGCGTCTCAATGTACGCTGTACTTCGTATGCAAAAAAAATATATATATACTTAGAGCCATCGTGGCACAGTATACGATGTTTATGGGTCCAATTCTCACTCCGGAAATAATAATATCACTTTATTGCAAAAGAAATTACAATTTAGACTAAATACCATACTTACACTTAAATTATATATGCAATGGTGGCCTTATAACAAGAAGCGATATGTTTCAGGCAACCAATAACTAAAGGATTTACTAAAAGAGAACTCAGGAGATGTGCATAAAGTATATATATTATATTTATATAAATATATATTATATTTAAGTAAGTACAATTACTTAAATATAATAAATTTATATTATCAGAAAAACATAAAAATATAAACATACATACATATATATGCATGCATACATTAATATACATACAGAAAATATACATTGAAAATCAGATTGTACGTATATGGGGACAATTGGAAATGATTATAATCAAATTATTTTCATTTCTCCGCTCTGGTGACAAGAGGTGGACTCGGATTCGGGCGGAAAGTGGAGAACGACATATGTCTTGCCACAAAGTTAATTAATATGCTTACATGTATACGTACGTGTATTATGTAAAGTTATAAATAAAACAGCTTAACCCTTTTTCAGACATATCATGGTGAACAATGATAATCTAGTGTCAAAACACTCCGTTCTCCGTTTGCCGTCTAAATTGAAGACGAAACAAACGAAGAACGCCTTTCTTTGTTCCGCCAAAGAGAGGAAATGATCTTATCTCCTAAAACTCTGTCTGTATTTGAACAGATATATAAATTAGTGATTTGTGTTACTTGCTTTTTGGCAACCGCCTAATATTAGAGATATAGTGTGAAAATAAAAAAGAAGTTTGCTAATACTTTGGATCTGTTTTTACGAAAATTATAAGGAAGAAAGTATGAAATTCGACATATTAAACTAAAAATAAAAATATGCAGACAATCAATATTTTTTCTAATAATGCATTTTTTAATACATTAAATAAGTGTCTGTTTGTGGTATTAAAATAACTACCTTTTATTAAATGCTCATGTATACACTCGGTGCATATACCAAAATAACATTCTTTGCAATTTTTTTTGTCTGTCTGTCTGTTTGTTCCGCCTAATCCTTGGAACGGCTACACAGATTTTGACTTATACTACGTTTCAACGAGACTACCAGTACCTGCATAATAAAATACTCAAATTTCAAATAATTCTAACGTAAGCTCTCTATATAATAAACAATGGCTTGTGTAATATAAATCAAAGAGAATTTAATTACAATAATAACAAATAAATCATTACATTTATAAAAAACTGTAGCAATAATAACTAACATAGCTCATACTATTATAATGATTTAATTGACTTTTAATTGTTACACGATGTTTTTATATAATGAATTTAATCGACCTCTAAGAGGAAACAAGAGGGTTGCCGAGTTAGTGTATCCATAACGGATAGATGACTCATTGCGAGAATAAAAAACTATATATAAATAAATTCGAAATCTGTATCTAATAAGCTTTACGCTTTTTACGCTTTTTCCCACATCGTAGGGTAGTCATAGAGAACCTAGTGTCAAGTCTCTCTCCATTCGACTCCATTTTCCACTTGCCACCTGAACCAGAGACGCGTTGAGCTTGAGTGGCGGAACTCAACATCGCAATTTGTCTTGTTCCCCAGAATGGCTATAATGTAATTATTTTCAATTCCCCGCTCTGGAGGTGGAATAGAATCCACAATCAATCAGGTTTACAGTCCGAAGCTGTCGCTAATAAGAAGTTTACATATTTAATAGACAATGTTGTTAAATAAGCAAAATGGAGAGCGGAATGATTTAGCATAAAATTTTCTCTGTCTGTCAGTCATAGGCAGGCAAGGTAGAAAAATAATCATAAAAATATACTATATTATATTCACTTTACGTACGACCTAAAGTGTGGCAGGATTTGAAAATACGATGGTTGTGGGTTCGATTTGCACTCGGCGGATAAATAAATTTTATTTTAAATATTCTTATTTTCTTTTTTTCGTGAGCCTAAAAAGTCAAACTGAAGAGACTTTGACTTGTCAAGTACAAGTCGAGTTTTTTTTAAGTTTTGACTTGGAACTTTTCTTAGTAGATGTTTTTCTTTTGTTACATACATAATAGTGTAGTATTCGTAATAGCCTATTAATAAAAAAGATAATTATGTAAAATTAAAACGTTACATTGTCATTTTATGGATAAAATACGTTTTAATTGAAAAAAAGACTGTGGATCAAAAGAAGGATAGTAAGTTATAGAAGCCGTCGTGGCGCAGTAGGACAGCGTCTTAGAGTAAACGCAATTGGATGTGGGTTCGATTCGCACTCGGCGGAATAATGTATTTTATTTTAAATATTTTTATTTCCTCGCTCTGGCACTACCTAAAGGTTTTTACCTAAAGGTTATTACCTAGATTTGTATAAAATCTAACTATGAATGTAAATAAAACTTCCAACGCTATTTTTACCCACTTCTTAATTCCCGATTTGCTTTATCATAATAATTTCAGATCATAATCTTTATGACTTAGCCTCCTGTTTAACCTAATTTTTTATTATTTTTACACTATTTTTTTCTACTAATATAGCCTCTTCTTACGGATATTACTTGTAGTTTCTATTACAATGTTGAAACTCATTCTCGTTTGTAAGCAAAAAGTTAATATTTAATGCATAGCACGACTCTATTATATTTCTGACATAAATTGTGATATATGATATTGTTATTAAACGTATTATCTATTATCTATATCAATGAGAGCTGTTTAGAGAAACACATACGAGTATATATGTATTTAATTAAAATAGCATAAGTTAACCAATATACGAATATTCTCTTACAAGATTTTATATTATATAAAATTCTATTTGATCATTTATGATTGGATTTCTTTTTTCAAAAAAATTAAACGGCAGCATATGAAATTGGGAACCTTTGATGAACTATTTAGATGATACCTCATCGAAGTTGGGTAAAGTTAATGATTATATAGAGAACTAGCTATCTTAGTTCACGTGAATGAGGGAACTTAAAAATGAGTTTTTTGTGTGAAGCGTTGTATTAAAATTATAGGACGTTAACATGTTTGTACGATTTAATTCATTATAGAATAAAATAATTTATATTTTTTTGAACTTAATTCAGCAGATTAGCAGATTTGGTTTGATGTTTCTATACAAACAAAGATAAACGACAGATAGAGAAATGTTATAATTAATATTATGTCTTTTAATTTATACAAGTATTTAAATATTGAAATTGTCGTGTTCATTTATTTAAAAAACTTTTCAAAATAATTATATTCCATTACTTCAAATATATTACTCAAGACTATTTATACCTAATTTTGGAAGCTATTTTAGGTACGTACGTATTTTAGAAGCTATTTTAGGTACATGATCGCTCGCCTTGCATATACTTGATTATAATTTTCTAGTGGAGTCATATGAAGAATATTTTTTCCGATATTTGCGATACTTTTCATTACAACTCCTATTGATTGCAGCCTAATGTTATGTAGCCTGTAGCTTTTCTCGATAAATAAACTATCGAACACAAAAATATTTTTTGAATTCGAACCAGTAGTCTCTGAGGTTAACGCAATAGGCGCGCCAAACACTTCAGCTTTATAATATAAGTCCAGATAGGCTAGGCTGGTACTTTTTATTACTATGCAATAGAAATACTATAAATTAATATAATGATGTAACGTACACGTCGCTAATGCAACTAGGAAATTACGTATCAACAGGGTTCAGTAGAAATTTTATTAAGAAAAAAAACATTATATAAATCACAATAGAAAATAATACTTGACCAATAATAAAGTTCAATATCACTAATCTACGCTTTTGTTTGTTACAGATAATCCCTGAACCGTCGATAAACTAACCTCCTTGGCTGGGGAATGACAGATTAAAATTAATATAAATTAATTATCTACATATCTATCTTGACAGTTGTATTCTGTATAGTAGTGTACTTCCGACAATATATTAAAAAAAATAATGCAGATAGGAGTTTTAAGGAGATAGTATTTTTTTTTGTTCAAAATGGAGTCATGGAAGTCGTATATTTGGGCCGTTTTCGTTGTAGTGTGTATTTTGGGGAAAATCTCTGGGTTAGATAATGGCTTAGCCTTGACTCCTCCTATGGGATGGTTGGCTTGGGAAAGGTTCAGGTGTAACACCGATTGCAAGAACGATCCTGATAACTGCATAAGGTATGGTTTTTCATTCTTTTGTTTAATTAAAATAATGATTGTATGTAATAAATGATCTATTGTATTGTATGTAGAGGTATGTATATGATTATTAATAAATTGTTTAAACATCTTATTTATTCTATAAATGCACAGACTAATAATAAAAACCGTACTTACGATTTAAATTTAATATCGTTATTTAATTATTACATAATATGAAATAAATATTTTTAGAAAGCGTATAAAAAATTGAACGCACCGGGATATGAACCCGCGCCTATTGGAATTTTTATACGCTTACTAAAAATATGTTTTTCAATTTCCTAAGTGTGTGATTTCAAAAAAAAAATTTCATACATTATCTTTTTTTCGTGATTATAAATAAGAATAACTTGACAGACCATTGCCATAATTTGTTAGTCACAAATAAAATTTGTAGCCAAAATATAATATACAACTATATTTGTACCATTTTATGTTTTTTTTAAGGAGTGTAGTATATATTAAGATAACATTAATTTGTATATCGTAATATAAAATGACATACTAAATTTAATAACAATACATATTTCGAACAGCGACCGCCTGTTCCGCACTATGGCCGACATCCTGGTCTCAGAAGGCTATGCAGCAGCGGGCTACGAATACATCAACGTGGACGATTGCTGGCCAGAAAGAGAACGTGATACTAGAGGAAAACTAGTGCCTGACAGAGAACGGTTTCCGTACGGCATGAAAAGTTTATCTGACTACGTAAGTAAATCTTTATAATAAGCTTTTTTTTTCACGTATAAAGCTATGGATATTGATTGATAGTTTGATAATTTAACATGCAAGATAAATATAACATTAAAAAGTATTATTTATTATTCTTTTTAATAACAAATTTTTTTTGTAATAAAGATAGTAAAATAACATTTTATAATGGTATTTATAATTTATAACTTACATTAAACGTACCTAAGATAAATCAACTAAAAGGGCATTTGGCGTGCACTGTAAAAGTTTTTGAAAATTTATGTGATTAGTTATTTTATATCATTTATATTATTCGACAAATCCGTTACACTACACGTTTATCATTTTTAATAATATATAAAAGAGCGTTTATTTTTCAAATATGTCCATCAAAGAAATCGTGACGTAGCGGTATAGCGTTTGACTGCTAACGCGCTTGATTGTGGGTTCGATCCCAATTTGGAGAAATGCTATTATTGATTTTTTTTTTTCTCTAGTCGCTTAAGACAAAGCGTGTCTTGTGTGTCGCCAATCAATGCTTTGACTTCGGGTGGGAAATGGAGGACTGAGTGCCGTAAGTGGTTCTCTATTTTGATGGAAAAAGCGTGAAGTTGAAAAATAAAATATATCACTAGACGAGATATACGTTCGACATCCTATATAAAAGGATCCGAACAAAACCACGACGGTCTCGGTAGTCACGAACGTCTTTCTTTACGACAATTATTATATGTACTCGTATGTATGTATGTATGTATGTGCTTTCGCGTGCAGTCGCACTCACCCGTGCAAAGCATTTCGTGTAAATCAGTCACCGAGATGCATTTCAATGACATAATGATAGTACGTTGATCTTAATCTTACTAGACGATTGTTTTTTTTTCCTCTTCACTATAACATTTAGAATTACAACACGATATTACTTTTTATATGAGTTTTGCGTTGTAACTTTCCGTGGTATGCGTTTAATTGGAAAGATTTTCGCCATTATTAAGTACACTGGCTGTTACGAGGCTCTGGCAATAGGGCAAATATTAGTTTAAAAATATTCTTAATGTGGTAGGTTGTTATTTTTAAAGATACCTTGCAATTTAAATGTAATATATATAATGAAATATATATGCACTTTATTGCACCAACAGTAAAAGCTTAAAACTTATAAAACGTGTGCCATATTATATTACATTGCTAATGATATAAGTAATTCAATGAAGTTCTAGTTACCTTTATAGTTTCACGAAATGACAAACTTTGTTAATGCCACGTTAAACGGAGTATAGTGTATTTAATATGTAACGTATATGTATTCATTATGAAATAAAAACAATTGTAATATTTCATATCTGTATGAACTGTATAGTTCAGTTCAGTTCAGTTCTTTAGTTATGGCACTTCGAACGTGCACGTTGAGCACTTATCACTTTGCCAATGTCACGTTGTATGGAGAATACACGAATGAGATTGATCGATACAAAGAGATAAAGTTACACTATTACTATTAAAGATTATAAGTTGAAAGGAGATCCAGTAACAATACAGCAACCTTCACCTATAACAAAACAGACAAATATTTACAATATATATATAGTAAGTTAGTAATAAATAATATTGTACGGAAGGTTTAGTTTATAAATTTATATTTAATATATTTAGAAAGACGACTAAACACAAACATTAACAAACATTGAACATTAAGGGGACGGTAAACTTTGTTTAAAGTAAAGGAAGGACATTATACAAAGGACGAATTAATTTGGGACAGATAAAAAGGATGTGGGAAGCGGAGCCTTCGTCGAGACCATATTCACACAGTGAGTGGTCCCTGACCCTGATCTTGACCAAATGCATAGGTGTGCATTGCGCAATGTCATGCATGTCCATGGTGCAAGTGTTAGATAGTTGAAATAATCCTCCGTTCAGTATGTTTTTAATTATAACACCATGGTCGCCTTGGGATATTAGGCTGGACAGAAGAATAATACTTACCTTTTTACCTTGAAATTGACACATTCCAATAGTAATTCCAGGACTCATCCAAATGAGTATTTGGAATAAACAACAAATCCTGGGCCGATTTAGAAAAACTATCTATATCTGTATATTACTACGTTATTTATTATCACAATAGTTTATTATTAACTACCCACCAAATCACATGTTAAACGTCAAATAAGTCGATCTCAAGTACTTTTAAGTCATATATATGGATAATGAATACAAATATCCAATATTTTTTATAATAAGAGAAAGCACTATAAAGAGATTAAAATAAAAAAATAAATATATAACACACTACTCAGTTTTTCTAAAGTGACACACTATACCATACTATAGTATTTTACGCGTCAACAGGTGGGGGACCTGTTGACGCGTAGTATTAAATAACTATGGTGCATATCGTTGCATTGTGCACTGCCACTTAAAGATGTCACAGTTGTCAGAACGACATCAGGGTTAAGAGATCGTCAAGGTCTACTATTATATATTAATGATAGTAATTATATACTCGTACTAAAACTTAATATGAATATTTATTAGTTGTCAAATAATAATGCCCACTTGACCCTATTGCGCTAATGAGGTAACTTATATAATAACGTTTAATTAAAAGTGATCTGAAAATTTCTATAATTTCCTAATTTACTTTCTACGTATAGCCTATTATAAGTTTCTATAGTGCTCCTGCCTATTTTATATCTAATTCGTTAATTTTCCTATACTAATATAATTTTTAAAACAAAAATATGAAAAATTGCTTAAAATTTTTTTATTTTAAAAGTTGTGAAACTTTTTGCATTACAATTTTTTTTTTTGTACTAATTTTTTTTAATTTATATAAAGTATTATTTTTATCACGCTTTATTAGAACACCTTCATTTATCAATGTTAGAAAATCTTGCAACATTATTTTGACCTACTTCTTGCTCTCTAATTTGCTCCGCATCCGATCCGATATTATTACAATATTTTCATACCACAAAACCTGGTTACCTCGCATGGACAATCAGTATAACGTGAAAATATATTGTGTAGTTACTTTTTTAAATTTATTAGTTTTGTCTCAAATGATAATTGAACCTGTGGTCGCAAATCAGTGTACCTCTGGTTATTTTCACATTATGCTATATCTGTCATCTGCATTTGTTGTGTAGTATATGTTAGTATTACACAGATATTATCATTCATATCGCCCTATTTCGTGTTCATTGTCTTTGATACACGTAGTTACATCACTCACTCAAGCAGAGCGAACATAAATCGTTCTTTAACCCCAACGATTGTCGTCTTTTCATATAGAATATTGCTAGTTTCAGTTCTCTTAGTCTGCTATAAATATTGTTATTATTAAAAATAAACAAAAATATTGTTTTTGAATTTGGATTCTGTCATTTTTATATGATTGTTCATTGTGTTTTCTTATTTTCGCGCCAATTTTTTTTTTTTTGTGATCTTGAGTGGTATGATAAAGAATACCGAATCGTTGCATTTACATTGCATAAAGCAGGTATGGTGTCAAATATATTTTTTAAAATCCTCCATACACTTGGTATTAGGTCCACGTAATGTTCGTACGAAAAAGGCGATCAAAGCACTAAGGGAAAGAATTCGAAGAAATCTTATCCGAAAACAAAAGATTTTGTCCCATGAGTTGAAGACAGCACCTAGAACCATGTCACGTTGTTTTAAAATATGACTTAGGACTTCTAGCCTATAAGAGACCTACTCGTAATTTTTTTACTGAGCGTTTAAAAAAGTGTAAAGTGGTAAAATCATATCAACTACTAAAGGTCACAAAAAAATAAAATGACCATATATGTGCTGAAAGCTCTAAAGACGCATCGCTATAAGTCGATATAGTACAACGTGGGTATTATCCGACTTCAGTGATGGTTCGGTAGGGTTGGCCAGTTTGATTCCAAATTCAAAAGTAATATTTAGCTTAATTTTATTAATAACAGTATTTATGGCCAGACTATGTATACTAATAAATTTATTAGAATATACTTAGTAAGAAAATACCTAATAATATAGTTTGTCTATGGACGAGAAATAGAGAACTGAGTCTCAAGGTGTTTTGTTTGTTTATTATTTTTATCATCAACATCAAATTGTTATAAATGTTTGCTTATATATACTAAGGCTAGGAAATCGTATGTGATCGATCGATGATAAATCGTAGTTATCGTTGCAAGTGTTTCCAACTATCCCTAATGTTGCCACTACTTTGCCACTGGTACTCATGTACCAGTGGCAAAGTGTCCATATAACACGATTGCTACCGACCTTTTGTTAATTATAATAAATAAATAAACTACTAATAAATAAAATAAAACAATTACAAAAAAATATTTTATTGTTAAGTTCAATATAAAATGCAATTCTTGACTCATTTCAGTGTGTTTTTAATGTTAATTTTTAACGCCGGCTTCCCTATATAAAAATTTTATACTTATCTCAAAGTCACAGATAAAAAGTACTCAAAAGAATAAAATGATATAAAATGTAGTTAAAATAAATGGTTTACATTTGTCTACTAGATTCCTAAGCACTTTTACCATTAACAACGCATTGTTGCTTCACAGCTATACCAGCTGTAAAGTTATGTAACGGAGAAATTATATCTTGCATCATAACATCGCATTTTACACAGACTTTTGACACCGATTTGTCATTTAACAGTGTATTTTTGCTAGATTGTTCAGAAAAACTAATCGTGAGACCTGTTGTTATTTTGTATTATTTCAAAATATAATATAGGCAATGTAAGAAATAAATTTCATAGTAAATAATAATCGTCAAAAAAAACTAATTTGAGGTGATTAAATGCTGGTTAAGAAAAATAACTTAAATTGTATTTAATACTATAATCATTGGCAGCTGTTATAGTAAAACAATTGTTTAGTACGTAGTACCAACTTTAATTATTGCTTGGACATTTTATTTTCTTATATAATGAATTAATAGTTTTTTTAAATATATATTATATTTAATCACGCAATATACAATTTGTCTCTGGCCAAGACAAAGCGCGGCGTTGAGTTCCGCAACACAAACACAATATCCCGAATTCTAAAAGTGGGCATATAACCTAGTGTCAATACACTCCGTACGAATAGCAGGTTAGTCAGAGAGAACCTGAGAAAAAGTGAAGCTGCAAAAAAAAAGAAAAATACAAAGTTTCTTTGTTCATGTTGGCATTAGATTGCTAGCATCATGCTAAATCAGTTAGCATTTCTCATAAGCTTTGCGGTTTTAATATTTATAATCTTCCTTGAATCAAGCGTACTTTAAAAGTTGATGTAATAAATTTTAATTTATAACTGTTGTTTTCAGTTCTTTATAAAGTGATAGAGCCTGCGCTATCACTACCTACAAATTTTTATTACAGCTTCACGTTTTTTCCCGCAAAGGAACCCTCCTTTATATAAGAGGACCTAGTGTCACTCTCACTAGACACTCAGTTCCCCACCTTTCGCTCGTAGTCGCGACATTGCGTGTTGAGTGGCGGAAATCAACGCTGCGTATACCACAAGTTATATGTATTAAAATGTATTATAAAAATTTGCTACCTAGGTTCTCTCTGCTTTACCTGCTATGTAGGAAAAAGTAAAAACTTATGAAAATGACAGCAAAGATATAAAATCTCTTGTATACTGTCCAAATAGCTGTCTTTACTTTATACAGTTTTTTTTATTATAATATAATTACATCTTCAATTACAGTCCTAAACGATATACATTAACTCATTGAGTTTAGAGTAATTGTGTTAAGTGCTCAAGGCGTTCTACTGTACGATTTGAGAGAAAGTGAATCTAATACCGTTACGAAGTAGCAATTTGATAATAAACCTATTATATATAACAATTGCACTCACGTTTAACTTAAATTTACTTTACTTTTATTTTCAATAAATAATTATTTTGACAACTAATGTATTTGTACTAAATAAGTTAATAGAAGAAAGTAAACGATTTGTAAACTTTAAGTTTTAACATCTAATGTCGTAATCAGCTTTTATATTAAATAAAGTTTAAGTGCATTATAGAAAATCAATATAAAAACTTATTCGTTGATTGCTTTAATCATGAATACGAAATAGATCAATTAATTCTTCGGTGTGTGAAACAAATGCCCCCCAACATTTATCCTTATATTTCGTCGTTACTCCGTTTACCATTTTCCTCAATTTTTTTTTTTTAATCAAACTGTAAATTCATATTCAAACTGTATATTAAAACTAAAATAAACCCAAAAGAAGGATTTCAACTATTGACATATATGCGTGACGACATGGTTTCCTTTAATTGAATACTTTTAAACTTTTGCATTTCTTTTTATATTTCTTTCTAAAGACCATCGTTGTGTAGTAGTAGGCTGTAAATACGATGATTGTACGTTCGATATCGACTTGGGGGATAAATATGTTAATTAATTTCATTTCCCCGTTCTGGTAAAAAAGCGCGGCATTAAGTTACGGTATTCAACACGCAATGTTTTGTATTCTAGCGGAAAACGGAAAATGAGAGCGTTGGCAATAGGTTGCCTAATAAAATATAAATCGTCTTTAGTAGCTGTATCGAATTTGTGTTGCACTAAAGTGCACCTCGCTACCTGTTAAATCAGTTGGATAAGTTATCAGATGCTTAAGGTAATCTCGAAATGCCGTCTTTTACAGTTAGTGTAAATAGTTGGCAGTCCACTAATAAGATAATTATTTTAATTATTATAAATATAATAGCAAAAGCGTTGCCACAATAGCTCTCGTTATGCGATAATAAATCAATCCGGTCATGAATACTCATCGATTTGGAGTGGTAAAAGTATAATCCGCACGTGATTGATCAACCATTAAGACTTTGATGAATAGCTACTGCATCTTACAATGACATATTTAGAGCACATCATTTTTATTGCCTAACAATTCACAATTGTTAGGCAATAAAAATCAAAACCAAAATATTACGAAAGGCGCCCTGCCTTTTTGTTGTACGTATGTAAGTACATACGTACGACAGAAATATATAGCGTTTTCAATGAAATAGTACCTGCATATATATATATATATATATATATATATAATAAATATACTGTTAGTACAACTTATACAATTTTATCTTTATTTTATTTTCACGCCTTATCCCTAGCGGGGTAGTTAGAGAGAACGGAGCGCCAAAAGCTGCGGTCAATGCATACTTCTTTTGCCTCGGCCACAGTCATAAACCTTTTCTTACTTCCTTCAGTATCATAGATACCGTGTTAAACCCTTAATTAATACGTAAAGGAACCACTTTCGACCCAGTTTTACGAAAAATATTCACTTCAAGGGGCACAAAAAATAAGCTATTTTAGGTTCATATAGAGCTTAATCTACTTAATGCACAATTTGTTCGAACGAGACAAACAAAACACACTTTTCTTACATTACAATCAGTTGGCTGGTTTGGCTTCAACTCACACACTATATATTTTTTTAATGGAAGAATTATAAATTTATAATGTTGCCATCATCATTTCGTTGTACCAGAACTAGAACTTAAAAATGTTCACACGAGTTTGACCCGAATAAAACGGTTTTACGTAACATGCTAATCGAAGATGTGAAATACGTGAGATGTCTTAAGTTTAATACTTTGGCTGTAGAATTTATATTTTATAGTATTGAAGAAATTTATGACAAAGACACAGGAGAACCGAAGGCCGTAATGTCAATTATTTTTAAATGAATTTTGATTGTTGATTGACTACTTTTTGACATAGTTAGCCCTTATGTCTTTCGGCCATGAGACAACGTATGGCTGTACACGCTATTTATTGTGCGTTCGATTTCCATTTGAGAAATATATTTATTTTTATTTCTCCGCTTTAGCAGAATAAAGCGCAAATTCTTGAATTGTGATGGAAAGTGGAGAACGGACTACCGAGTGTCTTGACATAAGAGTCTCTCTGGCTAAACCGCTATGCGGAAAAAATCGTGAGCTGATACTTATTTCACAGAATTCTACATAAGTGTTATGTCACTATGATCTCGTTGCTTATATGCAAGTGAAGACGAAAATAATGTTACAACCCAACATTCTAAAAATGCTTTTAAATATACATTTTTATTAAATGTTTTACTAACAGTTCATGTCAAAAATTAATTTTATCTAATCTTCCTTTATTAAAATTGATTTATAAAGTTAATCAAAATAAAATCATAAAAATAAATGTATTCAAAAACAAGATTTATTATTCATCTAAATCAATATTTCACGAACTCATTGAACTTCACACAAAGGTGAACAGACTTTGTCAACTTAACACGCGGAGGTGAGGTCTGCCAACAATTTGACATTATTAAGTAAATAACCGAAAAATAATTTAAAATTGTTGATATATTTTTTAAGCATGGCAGCAAAATATTATATTTAAATACTTATTTAAGTACAGGATTAGGTATATAACCCGCCTTGAGCTGTTATTTTTAACTGTAAGTGATGAAAATGAAATTACCGACTAAATGTTTCTTGGTAAAGGTGCAATGATAAAATTCGGTAAAAAGATAGAGCAATAAGTACGACTTTTTTAATGTTTTTTGTGGTATTTGCATGGCTCTACTATTTTAGTAGATTAATATAAGTATTATATATTTTCATACAGTTTTTTTTATCTATAGATATACATTCATTTTTAGTCAAAGACAGATGCTAGTATGTAAGTCTTTTAGTTCAGTTTTCACTTTCCACATATAACGACATAAAAATGACAATAAATTATATCATCGTTAATCACTTCCTCATGTATTGTTTATGGAGGAAGTATTCTAACAACAGCACTGCTAATATAGTTTTGGGTTCTGCATTTTATAAATGAATCTATATATCAATACGTGAAGCAAAAACTGTGTATCCATTTTTAAGAAAGTCAAGCGGTCGCGGAAGGGGCGGATAATGCATTTAATTTTTTAAATATTACGTAAAAACACACACTACCGTATGTTTGACATACACGTTGCTAAGGCAACGCGTAATAAAAAAAATTATGTGGCAAAAACTAAAAGAAATTGAACAAACTTATATAGCTACCCCTGTATGTATCAATGTATCGATCAACCAATATATGTACAAAAAGCGTACAACGCTGTTTTGACCCACTTCTTCCAGTCCAATTTTCATGAAAATTTGTAGACGTGTTCCGGACAAGTTTTTTTTTGAAATAACTTATTATTACTTCTATGTTACAGTTAGTGAAATTATTTGTTACAAATTCGTAAGTACTCAAAGTAAATTGATTTGAGTTGTTTTTGCAAGTCATCGATCACTTTAAATTAAATTACCTTACTAGATAACTACCCCGACAGACGTTTCCTGTCTTATCGTTATCAAAACTCCATTTGAACTTTAGTATATAAAAAGTCATATTATATTTTCTGTTTTTTTTTTCAAGTTTCTATGCAAGTTTCTATTGTCAAGATTGCGGAACTCTTTTATCGACATGTTCAATTGTCCGTTTAAATCGAAGTCATAAATATATAGTTGATTAATATCAGTGGGTCGCAATTAACGGAACATGTGTTTTGTCTTTAAAGAATGACTTTTTAATGTTAATTAATTAAGTAGTCGCCCTTTCGTCTTCAATCTTTTATTAGCTTGTATTAGTATCGACTTGGATGAGTTTTTTTTTTTGTTAACGCGTAAAATACACGTTGGCCATAGCAACGTTTATTTTGTTAATTTAATTTACTTCTAATATAATATTGTGAAAAATGCATGATTATTATAAAATTGGTTTAATTAATTTCTTCTTCATAAAAACATTAACTAGGTATACCACGTTTAATACTCCTGAGTCCGCATAATTTTACAATGTAAATAAATTTGCAAAAAATTGGATGACAGTTTTTGATTTTGCACATCTATATCGAACCATATTTTCTACAGAATTGTTATATTTTGAGACAAATTCTTATAAATAGGTAAAAATTAAATGTCAGACGCCTCTAACTAAACAATACTTCTGTTTCTACTCATGTATATAAGAAAACATATCTATAATATTATTTACAACAAATTATTAATTAAATTCGCTTATTGTATTATTATTGTTTTTTTTTACATTATATATTTTCATTACCTTACCTTACCTATGTATACGTAGCTACTACAGCTTCACGGTTTTCTTCCCCATAGCAGACAGAGAGTCACTTAGTGTCAAGACACTTCGTAGTCGACTTTCCGCCCGAATCAGAGACATTTCGTGTTGAGAGGCAGAACTCACAGCCGCACCTTTTCTTTTCACGAGAATGGAAATAATTTAAATATTTTTAATGGGAATCGAACCCACAAGCATTATGTATTCAGTCAGACACTGTCAGCACGATGCAATGTAGGTATACTAAATAATTAAATAACATCGTGAACGGTTTCTTCACACGCATATTTTGAATGGTACTATTACTAGATATTTACTATATTATCTAAATGGCGTTGCTAGGTTTTTTAAATTGGCATTTAGGTTTGTTGGCATTTAAAATTTCTAATCTAAACTTTATATGTAGGTACCTATATTATATCTTTTTAAAGATAATTTTATGTAATAAAGTAATTTATCACAGTAATTGTATCCACTTAATATGCCCCGTATACATGCACGTGCAAAATTCACATAAATAGCTTTGATATTTTATTCAAGTCACATATATTATTTAAGGACGCGTGATGCATTTTAACACAATAATGTTGTTTTTGTTCTTGCGACTACAATAATTACTGAAATACAATGTTTTTATATATTTTTGTAAGTTACATTTTTGTTATATTTTCAATTTTATTAGTGGATGCCTAGATAGACTCTTAATCCTGACCTGAATAACGCCTTCATATATAACGCTATATAACCTTATATAGCGTTCATACTACACTTTAATATTTTTTTGTAATGATATTCCCCCTAAATAAGGTATAAACTTGTAACTATCGTACGCTAAGATGTATGAAATATGCAAACATGGTTTTATTGCGGAAATGACATGTTTCATTTAAATTTATTTAAATGAACCCATTTTAATTATGTATATATTAACCTCTTTGCTTAAACTAAATTAAAATTTTACTTTGAAGAAATTAATACAAAAATTTTACTAGTATTACAAATTTCGTACTAAAAATATGATGTATTATTAGAATTGCCTTGATTCCTTTGATTACAAAATTTCAAACAAGTTCAAAACAAGTTCAAATAAAAATAATTTAATTTAAAAGCTATTCTACTAGATTTAGATTTCAAATACTGCAAATATTTAAGTGCACAATATATACGACCTAGACATTCATAGACAGTAGTTTCCATAAACAATTCTAGGTAGGTAGGTTGGTACATCTTAACCTGCTTTCCATCAAATCGAGCGTGCAGACTCCGAATATCCATTTTCTAGTTCTAGTTAGTTACGCTAAGAGCAAATTGCGTTTTGTGGGTAAACTTTCTTTGTGACATCTGCCTTGTTATTTATTATTTATTGTTATGATGACGCGGAACTGACACATTTAGAAATTTGTACCTATTTAGAGTTAGGTATATACTTGCTGACAATTCCGTCGATGCGTAAAACTGTCATTTTGACATATGGTATTGTGTGTATCTATCTACTTTATTATTATTTTAATGTATTATTTAATAAATTATAGTTTAAAAATCTAGAAAGATATGGTGGCAGCGTCTGGCTGTATGCGCGATGGTTGTGGGTTCTATTCCACAGATGTCACAGATTCGGTCGCAAACGGTAAAACACATCTTAAAAGTGAATATCTTTTCGTAATTCATTTTATTATATAGTAAAAAGCATTTTTTACTTTTTAATTTGATTAGCTAAAAAAGCGTGGTTATTCATTTTTATTTATTATTTTTCTTAAGTGCCATGACGCTGTTTTTCACTATCCGTTCGAATTTGTAACATCGCATGTTGAGTGGCATTTTGGCTTGTTGACCAGAGCGGAGAAACGAAAATAATATAAGTATAATGATTCCCTCGAGCGGGGTCGAACCCTAATCGCGTTTAGAGTCTGAAAGTTAACCACTGCGCCATGATTGCCTCGCAGTAACTACATCTTTTTATTAAATAAATATAACTATATATAATAACCTAAATTAAAAAAAAAGAATTAATTTGTCCTATCGAGATTAAAACAGTAACAAAAACTAGGACGATGATAATCTACTGAAATACTGTAAATAAGATTTACCAAATAAGTACTTCGGTAAATAGAAAAAAAAACCATTTTGATGTTAAACTCGTTTTACCCATGACCTTTGCTAGGTCCGTTATACATTTTATTACAAGACGATTGTTATCAATCATCGTGGGAACGTAATGTAGGCGTACACTACCTTACTTCGTTTAGCAGTAGTTATATTTATTTAGACATTTATAGCTCATGCTGAAATTATACCTTTAATAAGGTTAGATTTAAATGAACTTTGATTGTGTACTTAGGTAAGAACAACTTTTTTTTAGTAGGTAACCTTTGCAAAGTGCAAGCCACTTTATACAAAAGTTTATGTCAAACGGTAGTGTGTGTATGAATGATTAAAATTTATTTACTTTCAGCATACCTTAGTCGTAGATACTTTTATAAACAGCAAAAAATAAAAATGTCAATCAGTGTTTAAATTTACAGTAAAAACTTATATTATAGCACACAGATAATATAGGTGCTCTACGCGTTTTTATATTCATTCGTAATATAGACTAAAAATTGCATAAGATATTTAGATATTTTACTTCCTTACCAAGTTATATTGAGAATATTTTTCTGATATTAGACTGTTAACCTTAAAACAAAAGTATTCGATTATCGTAAATCATTTAATTTCGCTTTAAAATTGTATATCTTGAAATCAGTTTTCTGTAACAATAACCTTGGTATTTAATACTAACTGGATACATCAGTTCACTAGTTAAAATCATTCATAAGAATCAATGTCGATCCAAAATTACCGTGAGAATAAAGTCAATTCATTCAGACCACGGTCGTGGTAAAAGTGTAAAAAAAAACATTGGATCCGCCCAAATCGAGTCAGTCATCTGGGTCAAGTGCAACGCGCCGTGTCAGTCTAAACCCAGAGCAATGTCATAAGTTCACTTTTGTTTTCATTGTTGTGGTAACACTTTATGGATATTTTATCTTGTGGCATAAAAAATATTAAATGGCAATGTTTTTATTTATTAAACTTATACACGCAAAATTATGCATTTAATGTAACTAGGCCCAAGGTAGAACTGTATTACACATTAACATTCTTCTGAACGGGGCTTGAACTCATGACCATCGCCTTCAACTATACAGGCTTAGATTATTTTGCTCCGAGTTGATCCTAAGAAATAAAGATTGTTTTATTAGTATTTAAAATAATGTTACCCATAAGTTAAAATTTTTCATTTTTATCATAAATTGATTAAATTGAAATTTCTTTAAATTCGGGCCGAAAGTGGAGAAGGAGTGTTCTGACAGTAGGTAGTTTCAGTCATTTCTGTCATGCAGGTAGAAGAGTTCAGCTGAAAAAAAACACTTATATATCATTTTGAAATCATCGAATTCTTTTCAAAGTAATTTATAGAAAGTAACTTCGCGCTATATTTACTAAGCGCTACAGAATCAACGCAACAATCTATAACGAATGCTGATAGGCGAGAAAGTAATCATCTATTTTAATTATTATTTTTAATAATATTAAATATGCATTATTTGGAGTGATTTCTCATAAACGAATCCATTATTCTATATCGGTTTGATCGATTTTATACAACTTCTTTATTTGATATACATGTAAGAAATAAATCATATTTTGTGACGTATACAGAGAAACTGATATAAGTCACTTTTATCCATCTTTAAATATCTTATGAAAATATTTAGAATATGAAGATTTCTGAATTGAAATTCGATCTCAAGCCATTTCGTCCAAATCCATATTATAACCTTTTAACCTACATTCTGCAGTTTAATAATTCGTTCAGTTAATTGAGCCTATAACACAAGGTAAGGCCGTTCGACTTTTAGCAGTGAATATGAGTAATGTATTTGACGCTTTTGAGTGTTTTTTTTATATGTTACCTTGCTTTCAATTATGTTTACGGGTAGTGTGACCTTATTTTAATTCTTCCTTATTTTAATTTGAGTGACAAATCACTTTATTTGCTTTAGTTAGCGAACCAGTTGTAATAGTGTAAATTGTAATTAAAATATAACGTCTATATGTACGAAGAGTAAAGAACAAAGCGATCCCAAGTTTTCCTAAATTAATTATTATACTAATTTTTGTAAAAATAATTTTAAAAGGCGAATAAAAGATATCTAACACGCAATTAATGTACAATTTGTATAGTTAAATATTTAAATATAATAGAATCAAATGAATGCAGAGTAAAAAAGGTGTTCCCGCGACCGTCAGTTTTAATATGTTTGCCTTTTCAACTTTGCAACCTCATTATATCACAATCGTGTGTCGAAACCAGCCCTTGGTGTGCGAAAAGTCAAACAATAATAGAACAATATCTATAGTATGTACGTTTTATCTCAGGGCGTAAATCAAGTCTTAGGTCCATTTCACAGTGGTGATATGTAATTTCGTATCTATGTATCATTCATTTAAAAAAAAGCATCAGAAAAAACGTAACTCAACGCCGAGTTATGTCCTTTATTACACTTCTTAAGCGTTGTGTAAAACGGACACTAAAATTGATTGTCATTAAATATTAATCTGTATCTAATATTTCATGACATTTAATTTTCGTGTGAAATGGAAACTTCCCAATATACTAACACAAACGTACTACTATATTTTGTCAATTATATATACATCGACTGATTAACATCTGAGTCATATTTTTTAAAGCAATTTTCTGCTTTACTAAGTGGCACTTAGTTCTTTATTATTCCCCCGTGTATGTAAGATGCCTTTTTCTCGTATCTTTAAACGTATATCTGCTTATCTCGACCTTCGCGAGAAGGATCGGGCGTGGGAACAAGTGTGCCGCACCGAATGGCAAATCAGTTGACACGTTTGATATACGACTGTGTTACATATACAACTATGTGTTAATTGCCTTTTGTTTGCTGTTCGCGTAATATTTTATGCTGAAAACTAATTATTTTTGTTAGTATACTTCCCGTTTATATTTATTTATTACTAGTCTGTTAATAATGAAGCCTATTAAGGTATGGCGCCTGACTGTAAAGTGTAAACGCTATTGGTTGTGGGCTCGGTCCCCATTCGAAGAACTGACTTGTTTCAAATTATTTCATTCATCGCTCTGGTAAAACAATGCCTCGAATTCGGCCGGAAAGTGGAGAAAGGAGTTTCTTGACAATAGATTCTCTCTGAATATCCTGCTGTGCGGGAAAAAGTGAACCTGAAAAAAATATTATATTAATGAAAACGCAATTGATCCTGCGTGCGTTAGTGCTCGATTGTCAACTGACATTGCTGTAGGCTCAAATGATTTGTAGTTTTTATAATATATTTTGAATATGGAAACATAGTTACTGTTCGTTAGTTGTATTTGTTTACGCGATGGTTGTGAGTTCAATCCCCACTTGAGGAGATATTTCTCTCAAATGTGTCCAATCTAGTAAAAGAAAGCGCAGCGATGGCAACAAAAATAGTAATCTTAGTCTAGGTATTCGACGAAACGAAAAGTGAAAAGATATATACTTCTTTGAATAGACCTTAATAGTTATTCATATTTAAAAGAAAGATTGCCATAGATAATCATATTAACAAATAAAAGATGAAGTAAATTTCTAGCAAGATATTATAAATTACTAGTCGGAGATTATCCTCTTTTGTACATTAATTGCATTTTTATATAAATTCCACGATATATCAGTTTAAGGTCAGGAGGAAGTCATTATATGTTAGATTAGTGGCAGAGAGCGTTTCTTTCGTAACAACAGAATAGTGTCGGTATATTAATCTAGATAGATGTATTTAAGTACTACTATTTTTATTAAACAATAACACTCTATATGACTTGTATATTTTTAAAGTGTTATTCTCACACATACATCTAAAATATGAAAAACATTTTTAGAAAACGTATTTTTTTTTTCATATTTAATATGTTTGTGTTAGAATTAAACTCTAAAAATGATTAAATATTTAATAAATAGCATTATTTTAAAATACATATTTTAGAAAACGTATAAAAATTTGAACACTGCGGGATTTGAAGCCACGCCTCTTGAAAACCGTTCAAGCGCTCTGACCGCTGAGCCATGCGTTCTACATCCAGCTATGGTGAAATTCTTTTGCGCTTAAGCGGGTTCAAATCTTCTAAAATATGTCTTTTTCGAATTTCCTTAGTGTGCGAATAACACTTTAAAAACTCTTCTCTTGAGAAAGGATTGTTCGTTCAAATTCTCTTTGGGTAGCAGAAATTTGTAAAAATATCCCTACAGCGATGTCAACAACAAAAATAAGTTGCGTAAAGCGTGTGAGAACTTAGCTATACATGTTTTCAAACTTTATTGTAACTTTGTTGCGAAACTTTCGACGCCTTTCTACGAAAATGATGCTACAGATCGCAGAATGTAGTGTCCAATACTGTTAAAAGTAAATAAAAAAAATATTCGAACAAAAGATTTGTTATGAAATCCATAATTGCAAAGTTTTCAATTAATATCATCATCTTCTTTCATATAGGTATAGCTTATTTTAGCTTCTTTTATATATATATATATATATATATATTTTAATATATGTAAAAATTAATAAATGTGATTAAACAAATCGATAAAATTAAAAGTTATTCAATTTATCTGTTTCTTAGATAATGTTTTTTTAATATATTTTTTTGTTTTCAGTTCTTTAACCTTGGCTAAAGTGAATGACTGCTTTACGATTGTACCTATTCTTTTGATCATTGATTGTAATCTTATTTTTTGTTCTGTTACAACAAATATAGTTAGATAATATTGAAAATACGAATGGTTGCTCATTGTCTATGATCGAATTTCATATAAAGAATATCCATGGCTTTATGGTTTGCGAGGTGTGTGACACGTTCTTTAATATAATGTATATATGTACTACAGGCCCTGTTGATGCGTAAAACGTGCGTTGCCCAAGCAATGTATCCGTTTCTAGGGCACGCGACGATGGCAATACAAGTAACGTCACTTTATATGTCAAATACATAGCAGTGTGTAATTTTTTATTAAGCTTTGTTAAGTTAATGTTGACATCTGCATAAAAATTTGAAAATTTACGTAAAAAATTATACTTCTCAGTCTGCATCATTTTCGTATTGACGGGTCGGAAGATTTTCCTCCATATATCGTTAAGGATATATGGATTAATCCTAATTAATATATAGACGTACATATTTAATGTTCTTTTTTATATATAAAAACCATACTGTTTTATTTTACATAAGACTTAATACTTATTCACATTTTAAAGTTTTATGTAAAAGTTTCGTATGTTAACCAAGCCGTCGAGGATATCCTTAAAGCAAAATATTTAGGTACTTATGTTATTTTTTATTATATTTATATAGTCAAAACGTTTTCGCTGTTTCCCCCATAACCGTGTAGAGCAGAGTGGTAAAAAGATCATAGTTCAGTGTAGTCTTATTTAGTTCAATGAAGACATTCCGTTCTCTTCGTTCCGCCCGTTTTGATTTCGATTCAAGTTGTGTTTTTTTATATGAAATAAGCTGACCCGGCGAACTTCGTACCGCCTCAGAATTAAATAATGTGTCTTAATTCAATAAAACAGAACAGAAAACAAAAAATAAAAATTATGCAATGACATTCAATGACAATACAATGCGTTTATAACTTTTTAATACATTAAGTTTTTACTATCTATTATTATTTCGCTTTTAAGTTTTTTACATGTAAGTGGATGTATGAGCAATATTATATCATAACCATTGTTGGATGAGTCATTTTAATTTTGTAATGTTATAAAATTATTCTATCTGCCCACTATCATTATGTAATTATATGTGCTATTGGTTTATAAATGTCGGTTGTTGTTTGATATTACAATATGAATTGAATTAGCAGACCCTTTGACGTGTAACATACCTACAATCGCACCGTGTAAAATACACGTTGCCTTAGCAACTCACGATTGTTTATAAAACATAATATTATTAAAAAGAAAAAATCGGCTTTCGGCACAACTTCTTCGTATAAACATTAAATATGGCAAAATACTCAGGACAGCCGTTTAAAACAGAAATTTTAGAAAATGTATATATACATAATAAACTACTCGAACCTCTTGGAAACCATCCAAGCTCTTAGATCGCTAAATCATAAGTTCTATTCAGCTACATTGAAACACACACTTCGTCTCTTAAAATTATAGCTTAACACGGTAATAAATGAATAAATCAAATCAGATAAAAATTTACAAAAAACCTGATATAAATGTGTCCACAGATAATGAAAAAAACTATCCCGTTACCCAGTGTCATTTTCCTAATTGTTGCAAATTTGTTGATATTAGAATGACATACCTATTTGTTGTCAAATATTTATATACGCGTTCAGAAATTTTCTTAGAAAGATAATAAATATTAATTGAAATATTAATCTACAGATCAAATGACCGGCGTAACTATTTAATGCATTTAATATACAATATATATAGTTAAATCGAGCGGCCGAATTTGACCGTGCTAGGTCCATGTTCCTTGCATAATATTCAATTTCCGAACGCACAGCTTGTACGAGAAAATACTATTATTCATTCATATATTTATCATTAACGATGTAATCTGTGTTACAGGTACACAGTAAAGGATTAAAATTCGGCATTTACGAAGACTACGGCAACTTCACCTGCGCTGGATACCCGGGTGTCGTCGGCCATTTGGCTGGAGGTATGTATTATTACAATATTTTTTCATTAATTTTGATACATTTATATTTATTTTCCATTTATTTAAAGACTTTGTTTATTAATTAACGTAATTTGTTTCTATGAATCATTCGGTATCCACAATTAATTAAAAATAATCAAGAGTCAGTTCTTAAGCCGTCAAGGCGCCAGTGGGACAGCGTCTGGCGGTAATCACGATTGGTTGTGAGAGGTTGGTGTTAATTGACCCACTCGGTGGAATGATCATAGTTTAATTATTTTTATCCCTGCACTCTGATTAACAAGGCCGTAGAGTTCCGCCACTCAACATGCCATGCCTTGTATAAGGGCGGAAAGTGGAAAACGAAGTGTTTTTACACTAGGTTCTCTCTGACTATATTCAGCTATACAGAAAAAAAGTGTGAAGCTGAAAAAAACAGTTAGTTCTAATAAACAACTGCCACTTACACATATGTATAATTAAATTAAAAGCAACATTATTGTTATAATAGTTGCTTAATTGCTTTACCTAACAGTAACAGGTCACAAAAAGTGTGAATTTTAAACAATAAATAGTGTTTCATCAAAGATGTTACATAGATGCCATTTTATTACCAAACCCATATCCATATCTATGCTATGTGCAAACAATCAATACATGTTTTGAAATTAGCTATTATATATGCTGGAAATACATCAGTGAACTAACTGTGGCTGTGACCAAATAATATGTTTATAATTCACAAAACATCGTCTAGAAAAAGAGTACCAAGCTATTTATAATGATGGTTATGTAAAAATTCGCGTGCAATTTGCATTGAAATAATTTCCTGGCTCGTTTGTGTGGGTGTCGCTTATACGAGCAACTGCACGTTTTCTTATACTTATATAAAGTGGGTGTAACTAGCTCCTGGATGCAATGAATTCAGGTCTAGGCAAATTTCAATAACATTTCAAATTCAAAATATCCTTCTATCAATAATTATACTTTTGCAAGCACTTTTGAATCGGCGAATGAGTATATCATCTGGTCGGAAGGCAGTTTTGCTGAGAAGAGACGGTTAAACAGTTTCTTCTTTTTTTTTTTTCAAATATAAAAGTTACAATTTTAATTTTTAATACAATGATAGCTAACCTTTACTTGTGAACATTCACAGTCACATTTTGTCATCACATTTGTTATCACAGTCACATTTTCTTTCAGCTTCACGCTTTTTCCCGCATAGAAGGGTAGTTAGAGAGAAAGCTGTGTGAGACACTCCGTTCTCCACTTTTCACCCGAAATCGAGACATTGTGAATCGTTGAAATGAAAGCTGCGCTTTGTCTTCGGTGCCAGAGCGGATAAATTGAAACTTTTTCAATAAAATCATTCGCCCGAGTAGGATTCGAACCCACAACCAAAAGTGTTTACAGCTAGATGCTATTCCACTTCGCCATGATGGCCTCTGAGCTACATTTAATTTATATATTTATAAAGTTATATGTAATAATTTCCACAGTCTGGTATGAGGAAGTATAGTCTTTATTTGAGTAATTACAAGAAAAAAAAAAGATTTGTACTCTCTTTTGTTATAATAAAAATTTATAAGAATCTATATTTAAATATTTCTATATTGTTTAATTTTTTATTCACAATCAAAGCTAACATTAAGCTGAGTCATTCAGTTAAAGTGACGTTGACATAGATTACCATTTTCTATTTTATGAAAATGTTATTGATATTAGAATTGTTTTTGCCGAAACAATTTCAATTAGGAGACAAGCACTTTGTGACATGGATTTACTGAGATTATGAGAAATATTGCTTAGCTATAACGAAAGTTGAAACTGGGCAATTTTAATATGCGCTTTTTAAATCGTTATTTACACATCACGTTAAACTCGCATATAAAAAAGAGCAATAAAACATTAAATAACAAGTCCCACAACCATGTGAATTATAATCTGTATAGTAATACTTTAGAAAATAGTGTCATTACAGTATTACTAGTTACATCATAAAATTAGCACCAGTCGTTCATTACGGTACACAAATACCATTAATTTGTATATAATAAGTATAAATAAATGAGGTTAAATATATTGTTATAATAATTTAATCTGCCTTGTATAATATAAAATTATGTATGGCTCTATTAAGCTATAATTTATTTATCCTTGATCCTTTATGTGTTATTTCATAATCGTTTAGCTGTTAAATATTATTAGATGTTTGTTAATGAAATACGTTAATGTCTTTATTAATTGCTTGAGCTAATATCAAAAAACTATTCAAGCTTTTTTAATAGTTAAGGTAAAATATTTGACCTTTAATAACAAAGTTAATCATATTCTATATATATATATAGTATATGCTCCCGATTAACTTAAAATATATATATATTTTAAGTTAATCGGGGGCTATATATATATTTTAAGTTAAAGGGGATAGTGGCTTAGTTTTCATAGTTAGGGTATGAATTCCAGGAGATTTAGGAGATTTTATATTGAATTTATTTTTCTTTTCTTGGTCTGGTGAGCAAATTGTGTATTTAAGTTCTTCTATACAATACGCTCGCGTGTAATGAAACGTTGATGGCAGCGGACGAGGTAAAGTCAAGGCGTTTGTTTAAAGCGTGTAGCGAAAACAAAATAAATACAATTCGCAAAATATCAGTTTTAAATGTGTTCGATGTAATATTTAACTAAATACTTTTTAACTTACATATCAAAATTCGGAATGTGTGAATTAATTTATTACACTTTAAATAGATATAACTGATTTTCGAAAATATATAAGTACGTTTTTGCTTATGTTTCATAAACTTTATTCACATTTATTTCAGATGCTTCAACATTCGAATCTTGGGGTGTCGACTATGTTAAGTTAGATGGATGCTATGCTCTCCCCGGGGATATGGACCATGGATACCCGGAGTTCGGTCGGCAACTGAACTTGACTGGACGTCAAATGGTCTATTCGTGCAGTTGGCCGGTCTACCAGATCTATGCTGGACTTCAGGTGTTTAAGTCATTCATAATGTTTAGCGAATAAGCTGTAATTTGTATTTTTTTCTTTTTTATGAGACCTGGTTTGATTTGTTATTTTATAAGAATTTTAGTAGAAATCTTAAAAGATAATATAATTAATGAACATTTTCAATAGCGCTGAATTGTTAAAATATGCATGATGTTATTTTTAACATAGGTACTTATTTAATAATCCTTTTACTTATAGTTTAAATTGTTTTTTTTAGTAAATACTTTCATAAAGTATATATTTTTTGTTTCCAGCCAAACTTCTCATCAATCATCGAACACTGCAACTTGTGGCGTAACTTTGACGATATTCAGGACTCGTGGGCGTCCGTCGAGTCTATTATAGACTATTACGGAAACCATCAGGATGTCATTGTGCCTAACGCTGGGCCTGGACATTGGAATGACCCGGACATGGTGAGTACAGGAGTTGACTGACTGACTGACTTGAATGATTAGCTTAAAAGTCTAACAAATCCTTTGATAGATTCACACGTCATTTTAATTGTTGTTATATTATTGGCTATAAACTGTTTTCAAATTTTACAAATTAGAAAATAATTTTGCAATGTGAGATTAAACACCTGTTTTTGACGTAACGTGGAAGTAAAACTATCAGAAAAGATTTTTGTAAAAATGTTTTTTTTAAGAACTACGTGAGCTTGAGCTTTTTCAAGCAACGCTTAGCTTTTATTTGTTTTCTTTCTGTAATAAAACATGTATTTTCTTCTTTTTTAGCTAATTATCGGCAACTTTGGCTTATCATATGAGCAAAGCAAAACCCAATTCGCAATATGGGCTATATTAGCGGCGCCTCTTCTCATGAGCGTCGACCTGCGCACCATCCGACCGGAGTACAAGGCGATATTGCAGAATAGGAAGATTATCGAAGTGGACCAAGACCCTTTGGGCATACAGGGCAGGAGGATTTATAAGGTTAGTATTAAAAAAAATTACAAATAAAATTGGGAACAGAGTGTCTTGACACTGGATTCTCTGTGACTACTACTGTGTTATGTGGAAAAACGCGTGAAGTTGATATCTATAAATAAATCGTAAAATATCATTTAAAGCGTGCAAAATTTTTATATTTTTTATGACTCGATTTGAATTGTAATTTCCTTGTAGTTGTATATTGTACCTTTTTTATATCAGTATTCATAAAATAATTTAGTATGATGTTAAAATAAAGTATCAGTTACATGTTTCTTTTGGCATACATTTTATTTTTTTTAAGATTTTGTGTTTACATTATTATTAATCATTTTAATCTTGTTCTTTACTTTGACAAATATTTAACACTTATGAAAAAGAAAAAGTGGTCAGAGTGCTTGGGCAGAGAGGCGGTTTCCAAGAGGCGCGGGTTCGAATCTCGCTGCGTTAAAATTTTTATACTTTTTCAAAAAATATATTTAATGCTTATTAAAGCGTTAACAACTAATAACGCCATTGCTCAACTAAAGCTTAATGTTTATACAGAAAATAAAGAATGTAACTAAATTTCCCTCCTCTCTTTACTCACTTGCAGCACCGCGGCATAGAGATCTGGTCGCGACCAATCATACCAATCCAGGGCCAGCACTACTCGTACGCGGTGGCGTTCGTCAACAGACGCACGGACGGCACGCCCTCGGACGTCGCGGTTACCCTGCGAGAGTTGGGGCTTAATAATCCCGCGGGATATAGAGTTGAGGTGAGATGGGATTGGAATTGGACGGCATCGTGGGCTAATTTTGTTTTTTATGTATGAACGTAGACATGTAGACATGTTCTTATTAAGAAGTACATGTTAATTGCGACACAACTAATGAAATTCAGTAATTATTATCATTTTTCATTTATTTTTCTAGCAAATGATGGGGTCATTGTTTCTATGTACATGCGATATTTCTATAATAATATTATGTAAAAATGTAGTTCAATCGCTTAAATTAAATAATTTATTATATTTTACAGGATTTATATGAAGACGTAGACTACGGCGTGCTCTCGCCTCAAACCAAGATCAAAGTGAAAGTGAACCCCTCAGGTAGAACGTGTCCTGCTTTTATATATAAATTCATAATTATTATAATTTTTTACACCCATTGTGTAGCATATAGGAGGAATTGTGAGGAGTGACGTAGCACTCCGTTTTCCACTCTCCGCAAATTGAACATAATTTAATTTTATTTGAATTAGAATTATTTTCGTTTCTCCCGTTAGTATCTCCGGTTATTTTTGTTTCTCTGGTAAGACAGACGCGGCGTTGTGTTCAGCCACTTAAAATACATTGTCTTGAATTCGGACAGAAAATGGAGAGCTTAGTGTATTGTAACTAGTTTCTCTCTAAGTATCCTAAAATGGCGTAAAGCTAGAATAAAATGTAAGAAATAAACTGAAGTGTATTCAACAGGTGTGGTCATACTACGAGCGGACGCGCAGCCCCCGTACGCGTACAACGCGATACCGACGCGGACGCCGTACGCCCACAACGACGTGTTCCGCCTCACTAAGAAGTAATGTCGTACTAAATGTTTGTGAATAAGTACAACTAGCTAGCGCCGAAATGATCTATATTACTTAAGTTTTTAGTTCTCATTATTATATTAGGTACCAGTGAAATTAATTTTCTGATAATAGATTAATTGACTGTTGTGTAAAGAACCATTTTATTAAAACCAGTTTCACTTAGTTAGAAGCTTAAGGTTATTATATTTTGAAAATACTATTTTTTTTAAATAACATTTCTTTTCAAATTTCAATTACAAAAAAATATATAGTAGAACAGCAATGATTGCCGATTTACATGGCAGAGTTTCGTTTTACGTACCAGTGAAAATTAAAAGCTTTATCGTTTTAATATTTGCTTTTTTTAAATAAATTCGAATATGTAGACTAAATGACAATAATATGCTCTCATTGTGTCTTTAAGCACTCTGTCTTCATAATTGAAAAAGAAATAAAAAATCCCAGTTTAGATCATTTCGGCGCTGATTTTACATTGTCTTGTTTGGATAAAGTTCCAAGTTGTAACAACGCCATCTATTGAAAGATTTGAGAATCAAACGTAAAATTTGAATCATTATCCAGCGATGAGTGATATTTTATAGAATATAAATAAAATTTAACGCTATTCTTTTATTCGTAGAAATTAATTCTTTTTAAATGTAACTTATTGCTTTTAACCGCCATCTATTGGATATTTTTAGTACATAATATTATAATATGGCTTTAGCAAATGAAGTTCAGTGATACAATACATAATTTTATTTAATTATTTGCTTAACTTATTTGTTGTGAATTTCCAAAATTGTCACTTTAATTCGGTCACCTTCAAAATCATGAATATGTAAATTACTACTCTAAATTTTATTGTTATTTTAAAAACATATGTAGAACTACTGTAAACAAATGTGTAAAATTTAAACGTCTAATATTTTAATGCCATCTAGTGACAAAAACATTAAACCTAACCAATTTATATCAATTTCATAATATTAAATTCTGTTGTATCAAAAATGTTGTATATTTAATGTGTATTTTTTTAAATATATAAAACAATATATATGACGACGACAATTTCAAATGACGATATTTGTTTTTTCTAGCGTATGTTAAGATATATTAAAAATCTTTAACTCTTGATCTGACACTCCACCGTGTAGTGTATAAATAGTTTTAAATATCAGTTTATATAAAGTTTTTATAATCAGGTATAGATGTTACCGTGGCTTTTGTAATTTTCTAGCTTGCCTTAGTTAAAGTAATATTTATGTTTCCCGCGTGATCGATGGATAGTTTTATGATAAATGATTTTGCCATTACGATGTATGTGCCTAGAGTAAGGATGTGCATTAGAATTGTGTTAATAGTAAGTTTTTAATAGAAAAAATAAACTTTTTTTACTTGAATCACTTATTTTATTTTTAATTTTACCTATTTATGACATTTTTTCTTAGAACATTAGGTGCCTACTTAATATTAAAATATAACTTAGTATTGAGTCAGTCACAAGGATGCGTATATGCTCTAACAGCTTCTATCGTAAATTAATTAATAAATAGAGCTTAGATTTTGAACTTTGTGAGTGCATAATACATTAGTTACGTTTTTGAAACGAAATGAATGTATTCATTATCTTATTTTTTTTTTCATATATACACTTTTATACATTATTTTTTATAAAATTTCTAAGTACATTTAAGATATATTGTACAACTTTATATTTTCTAACTTATTCAGTAAACGGTTCACCCGTAACTATATCTTCATTTTCGGGACTAGCTGTAGTAATGCTTCTATGTTCGTCTTTTACAAAAATGAATTCATTCTGATCAGCGTTTTCTTCTGGAGATATATCGTTCTTTTTAGTAGACAATTCTTCTATATTTGTCGACACTGTTGTATCATTTTTACCGCCAATTATAACAACATTCCCTCTTTGTAGATCTAATACTGGTACCATTCTTATATCGGCTCTTGGTATATATCTTTGATTTTTCAATAACTCCTTAATTTTATAATTTTTCTGGCTATTGACGTTTATAAATGGTGGAGAGGCTGTTGCTTTGACTTTATTAGATGCAGCAGGTTTCATATATCTACTGCGCAGAGGTTTTTTAATTGCTTTTGATTCCTCTGAATCATTCTCACTTGAAACATCGATATCCGTAAAATTTGGGAAACGATTTACGTATTTTTTTGATTTTTTGGTATTTTGATCTATAATTTTATGTTTGTCTTCAGTGTTGAATTGATTAAAAGTACTTTGAGTACGTCTTTTCTTAAAGTTAGATCTTTCGATAAGCTTCTCAGCGTGATCGATGGCATGTGGCTTGCTTGTAAACTTTTTAGATTGCATCAAGTGTGGTCGTCTTGTACTTACTGTAAAGTCATTGCCCCCCTGAACGTTATTTTGTATTTGAAATTTAGAGATACGATTATTTCTCTGCCCTCCTCTTTTAGGTAAATTAAAAGTTGTCTTTGTAGGCTTTGTTAAAGACACTATGAACTTCTTCGCCTTACTTGGAACTGTCCTGACATGGAGAGATGTCACAGAAGTGTTAGCTTTTAATTCTTCACTTTGTAGATCATGAGATTCTGATGAGTCGTCATCAGTTTTAGCGACGATCATTTTAATCGTAAATATTAGAACAAGAGCCACCTGAAAATAAATGAATATAATTTATATAAGCAAGCGCAATTTTTAAGAAGAATTTCATATTTAATTAAGGAGTTTTATCATAAAGTTATCGTACAAATTATATATTTGAACAAATTATTATTGTCAAATTTAATATATTTAAAAACCTCTAAAGGACCAAGACATAAAATTAAGCATGAAAATAATGGAGAAAATAAGAACAGGAATTACATGGAAATATTAAGAGAAGCACTTATTAGCTAATAATATAAAGAAGAAATTAAAATAACAAATACAAAATGGGCAGAAAGTGGGTAAAAGGGCATTAGTGCTTTAAAAAATCACAATATTATGAAATTCTATTCTAATAGCCTAATCATCAAATGCACATCATATGATATCGTGATATCTATACACCAAATGTCGTCGCCGTTTCAGCCTTTCGACGCCCACAGCTGGACATAGACCCCCAAGGACGTACTTTATATGCAACATTTAACTGTAAACGCAATAGTTGTGAATTATATGTATGTGTAATCATTTTGACTTCTCCGCTCTAGTGAAACAAAGCGCGTCGTTGAGATCTGCCACTCAACTCACAATATCTCGAAATTGAATGAAAAAAGGGAAACGGAGTGTCTTGACGGAGTGACACTTGGTTCTCTGCGTCTTCTCTGTTATGGCAGGCAGGCAAATACGTAAAGGTTTTTGTTTCTCTTGTTCTACAAGAACAATGAAGGTATGAAAATATATAATTAATAATTGTAAAGCAAATATGACTTACCGGTAACAATTTCATTGTAGGTATAAAATATTTTGAGGGAATGTTACTCTCACAAGGAAATATCACAAAATGATACATGTTAAACTAAATCATAGCTTTAAATACAAAAGTTAATTATAATAATAAAATTATTAACACTAATAGACACTAGATAAGTACTTATGTCTTATTATGATTCATTTTGGTAGAGCTAATTACTTTCTTAAAAACTCTCATTATTTGCGTATTCATTAATGCGTTTTAGGAAGGATTAATTTAATATCACATCGAACTTAAATATATATATATGCATATTTACATACTATATATATTTTTACATATTATACATATTTTTTTATACAATAATAATAAGAAAATGTATTAATCGTTAATATAAAACGCTAAATTAATACTGTGAACGTATTTTTTAAGGCTAAGGAATATTTTGACGTAAAGTAGCTGAATCAACTTATGGAAATAGTCTTATGAGTATTTGAAGTAATGAAATCTATAATTGCCAACAATGAATTAAAAACCAAGTTATTAATTGATTTTTGGAGCGCTTCACCACTTAATAAATAATAATAACAAGGGGTGTAAAGGGGGTAGTAGTGTAAGTGTATCAAACTACCCTAAATGTCAGCCTCACCTGCCCACGGTGCACCCTGCCACTAACTAACAAGATAAAAATGTAATGAAAATGCAAACAATATCCATTCCCCAAGTACCCGGGAGCTCTGACAGTGATGCCGATGATATTAGGCAGATATCTGGAAAAGCCAGGGGAGAGAAGAATCTCCGGGTAGCGGTCTCAAACCATCCAACGACTATGGATATTTCATCTGACACTGATACATACAACGAATGCAGTGTTGAACAGAGAATGATAAGAAGTCAGATAACGCGATATAATCTAAGAAAACGAGATACAAGTAAAAATCACCAAAATCACAACACCAAAACATCTAATACAATATGACCACGATTCATTTTATTTTCCGACCACACCTCTTTTACATCCGAATCATCATCCTCTATTTGCATAGTTTACCAAGTAGGTCTGGCTTCTTGTCATCTAATACTCAAGGCCCAGTGGACGAATTTAAATGGCGTACATACCTGACAGTTACATGCTTAGAAACAAAAAACAGTGGTTACCTTGATTTGTTATATAAAAAATGTACAGAAATATATAAAGACTTAACGTTTCAAAACAAAGAATCGGTGTTCAACGTAGGCCCATAGTTAAAAGTAAACTTTTACCACAATACGTATTAGATGAAATAAGGCAAGATATTCAAAGCAGTATGGATGTAACCAATTCGATTGCACAGGTAACTAAAAATAATAGTGAATCAATTTTAATAACATCATAAACACGGATTCGATGGACAGATGCTATCAATGAAGCTATTATACATACATTAGAACATATTTTAAACTAACGAATCTAGAATCAAATAAGACATTTAACGAAAGCTTTTGCACATTTCCATCACACAACAATTTCCTTTAATATCTCATGTGTCTGAACAATGAATTGCAGATCAAAGACGGTATATCGTACATAATTAGCTATTCTGCAGTCTACAGAGAGAATAGGCGATATTCGAAATGAATTAAAGCAAACATTAACAACAGCAGGTGACAGAACAATTATAAATTTTAGCAGTTTAAGTAACGAACAAAATTAAGTAAAATACAAGAAACATTTGAAAAACTAATCAAAAGTTCATAAATACTGATCCAACTATCAGACCATATATACCAAAACAAAAAATGTCAAAAAGTTAACTTATATAGTACCATATCTAGATAAAAATATGCTACCTCTATTCATGACGTATAACACAGATTTTATAACAATACAAACAATTATATACTGCGCAGCGTATTCAGCTGCAATTTGTAACGGCTTCAAAATTAACACTAATGCACAGTCCAACTTTTCCAGTAAAAACATAACAAATAATCCAATATGGAAATTAAGACTGCAGGAACAGGTAGAAAAACTAGATATATTTGTAGATTAACTCAATACAAGGAAATAGAATAGATAACATATAATTGGGGGCATTTATTAATGTAATAGAACCCCAAAAACTATTTTCTTTTATTGTTTTTCTATTTGTCTGGTTTGTGCACGCTAATCAAAGAAATAAAATAAACAAATAGAAATATAATAAATTGAAACAACTTAACCGATTTAAACGCTGTTTTCTTTATTGTATTTTGGTGAGCTTCCCTTACCATTTAATGTTAATTTAATTTCAATCGGTTCATAAATGAAATAGATACAACCATTTAAATTATAATAACTTTAGTTTTTACTTTGGACGATAAAATGACTATGAACGTGACAAACCAAAAAAAAATATTGGAATTTAACAACTACAATAGGCTTTACGTCCTGTTTCACTCGCATTCTTTTGAACAGCTGATACCGATTACAAGAACACCGATAGCAGACATCGTTCAACGTGGCTTGCAAGATGAAGAAACCATCAAAGCTTTCCGGCTATGGACTTCGGCCTTCTTATAGGTCCCCAAGTAACATATGTAACGTTGAGCTTTTATGCTATAACGAAAGTATAATTATATATTTTTAAAGTATAAGGGTGTCTGGCAAGGGGTTGCAACTGTCCTAAGTGTCACAACTGCTGTGTCACAATTGGTGACATGATTTCTAATTTATTACGAAGATAATATAAAAAGTTGAGCTTTATACTGTAACAAAGTTGAGGTACTATTTTATACACCTTTTATACACTACCTGTTAAATTATCAAATTTCTGATCGTTTTACTAGTGATGGGGACACACACCAATAAAATTTCAATTTTTATAACGTAGGTCTGACCGTCGCTGGCTTTTGCTTTATAGTATTAGCTATCATCATGCTGGGTGACTTTGATTGAAACAAAACTATTTGTGAGAAATAATGTCATCGAGGCAACGATCCTCAAGGGGAAATACAAAGAAACCAATGTCTCGATCCCGCGTATACCGACTTTCCAACGAACTTAACATTTGATTTTAAGAATTTATAATTTCCCGTGCGTTTACGATAAACAAATCGCAATGCCAATTATTTTTAAGTTTGTATATTCTAGATTATCTAAGTTGTTCACCGTGAAAATGAAAAATGTCTATGTATTTTTTCGTAGAGTTTGTCCGTGTGTATTTGAATGTAGGTTTTCTATTAATTTGAATAAATTTAGACGCATTATTTAAAATTTTTAAAATTATCACCAAATTTTTTAAATTATCAGCAAAAACACTTTGTCAATCTATATTTAGATAGATATTTATTTCTTATATAACTATTTACGCACACTTCCATGTTATTGAGAATAATGTAAATGTAAATTTTATTTTAAAAGGTCTTTGTGATTAGAATTCGAAGTATACTACTAAGGTCCAGGTCGTAAAGCTGCTCGACGCCCCATTATATCCGGAAATGGCTTTATGCCAAAAGTGCAAAGTAATATTTTATAATTTACAAATAATATATTCATAGTTCTGGTTCTAAAACTAGTACTAATAACAGGCATTTACAGAAATCTCTAGTCGTAAATATGTTGCTGTAGTTGTATACGGTATCGTCATTTGCTTTCGTAATAGTTTTAGGAACTCCTCTCCCACTGTTTGCATTCCCATTCTATATGCTAATTTTCAACGCACAGTAGTTTCGGCCGAACACTGTTTGTAAGTCACTCATTGAATAATCAAGGAGTGTAAGTGGGTATAGATATAAATATCATATTAAAAAATATATTTACTATGCAATAGATTTTTAGAATCACAGTTTTTTTAATGGCGTAGTCTGTTTTAACTGTGCTATTGTATATATATTATATTTAGTGCAATGGATATACATTTTTAATATGAAAAATATATATTATATCAGTTATTTATTTTCATTAAGTGTTTTATAACTTAAACCTTAGAAATAAGCTTACAATACTTAACTACATTATTTTCTTAAAAAAATAGCTAAAATTTAAAACCCGCTTAACATTAAATTAGTCACATGGATGAGTATACATAGTCTACACATTTAATAAAATATACATTGTTCAAAGAAAGCTTGCAAATCAACCTTTCCTTGTAAAACAGAAATTTTGGCTTTCAAGCTCCTCTTTAATAATCACTATTAACATTTTATTCGTCCTAACAATTACATGCAATGTTTTCACATATTATGAAATTATAATTTACAAGCGGCCCGCTCGCTTCTTCGCCTCCGTAAACTACACAGCTTAACATTTTCATTCTTCCGCCCGCCAGCGTTAACACTTTAATAACAAACTTTGTTTAAATTAATATTTGAAATGGTTATAACATTTACATTTACACACCGATTGAAATGAAATAAGGACTAAATTTTAAGGGAAATTTACCAAAATACAACAGCATGCACATAACCGATTCAAAGGCCGTTTCTGAGCAAAGCGTGCACAAACACACAGACAAACAAGAAAAGATAATTAAAAATAATTGTTTTGGGTTCTATTATATAGATAAATGCCCCCAAATATATATGTATTTCATATGTCTTCCATTCAAATTTCACTTAGCATTTACGGGATCACTTGTTACTATTTCTTCGTCAGGACTTTCTGTAGTACTCTTATTACGTTTTTCTTCTTTCACAAAGATGAATTCATTCTGATCAGCGTTTTCTTCTGGAGATATATCGCCCTTTTTAGACGACAATTCAGCTATATAACTTTGAACTAGCACTTTATTATTATTTTGATATCCTATTGTAGAACCATTATCTTTTTGTAAAGCTAGTACTGGTACCATTTTTATTTTACCATTGGAAATGTGCTTCTGAGTTTTCAATAAATCCTTTATTTTATTTCTTTGACTGTTATAGTTTGCAAACGATGGTAAGGCGATCGCTTTAACGTTATTAGATGCAGCAGTTTTCATATATCTTCTGTGCAAAGGTTTTTTAGTTTCTTTAGCTTCATCCGAATCATTCTCATTTGAAATATCAATATCGGTAAAATTGCGAAAGCGAGTTTTGAAATTTTCTGAATTTTTGGTTTTGTAATGCTTTTTTTCAATTATTTTACCTTTTTCTTCAGTCTTAAATTTGTTATGAGTACGTTTGTTGTCGAAGTTAGACCTTTCAATGAGCTCTTCTGCGTAGTCAATCACGTGAGGCTTGCTAGTAAACTTTTTAGCTTGCATTAGTTGTGGTCGCCTTGTACTTACTGGAAAGTTATTTCCCCTCGGAACATTATATTGTTTTTGAAATTTAGGCACACGGTTGTTTCTCAGACCTTCTCTTTTAGGAGAATGCAAAGATCTCTCCGTAGGTTTTTGTAAAGACACTACGAACTTCTTGGTCTTATTTGGCAACAGTCTGTCATTAAGTGTTACAGATGTGTTTGCATTGACTTCACCACTTTGTACATCATGAGATTCTAATGAGCCATCATCACTCACTACGGCAACGATAACTTCTATCGTGAATATTAAGACAACTGCCACCTGTAACAAAAAAAGCTCAATATTAAATTTATACAAAATGAAGTATAGAGTAGAAAATTATATTTTTGGCTGTAATCAATATATTTAATAATTTTTTTTAATAAAATTAAGACTATGTAACTGTAGGTACCTTCAGTATACAAGCTTTATTACTTTGAATTACATTCGATTTATCTAAGAACCGACATAAATTGGAGAACACCATTGAAAACAGGATATATATGAAAGTAAGAATAAAAAATAATAAAAATAGGCAGGCGACTTACCGGTATAAATTTCATTGTGGATATAAAATATTCAGAGCAATGTAACACTTACAAGGAACTTTTAGAAAATGATACACGTAAACCCAATTCGCGGCTTTAAATACAAATCATAATTATTATAATAAAATTATCAACACTAATAGATACTTTAGTAGAGGTAATTTATTACATTCTTAAAAACTAGTAATTAGGATAAAAAATACTGTGAAAGTGATTAACTTTTACGGGTTATATTATTTAAATAATTACCAATCAGTATATTAAAAAAATAAAGATGGTTTAATTTTTTAATAGTGTAAAATCGCGGCGCAGTGGGAGAGAATCTCACTATAAACGCAATTGGTTGTGGGTTCGATTTCTACTAGGGGGAATGAATATATTTAAATTATTTTCATCTTCACTCTGGTATCTCAGACAAAGCGCATCGTTGAGTTCTGACACTCAACGCGCAATGTTTCGATTTCAAACAGAAGATAGTATTGAAAAACATATATTTAGGAAACGTATAAAGAAGAATCCGCGCCTCTTAAAAACCGATCAAGCGCTCTAAACGCTAAGCCATGCGTTCCACATCCCGCTTCGTCGAAATTCTTATACGCTTATTACAACTTATTTTTGTTGTTAGCATCTCTGTAGAGAGATTTTTACAAGTTTTTGCTACCCAAAGACTATTCGACGAACAATCGTTTGGCAAGAGAAGCATTCTCTCTTGCCAAACAATTTATTAAATAACGCATAGCTTAGCGGTCAGAGCGCCTGAACGGTTTTCAAGAGGCACGGGTTCAAATCCCGCTGCGTTTAAATTCTGATACGTTTTCTAAATATATGTTTTACAATTTCCTAAGTGTGTTAATAACACTTAGGAAATTGTAGAAAAAACTCAAGTTAAGAACAGAGTATCTCAACACTATGCTCGTTCTGTCGACCCTGATATGCGAGAATAAACTTAAAGCACCTTTTCTTTTTAAAATATGTAAATATTACAACTAATTTAAAAAGAAATACACGTACATACCTAAAAAGCATTTTTGTGGAGAAGGTGTGCAGAAATCACATTATTACACACACAACCATGTGTGTGGGCATACCTATATTTTTTTATTATGTGCTACACGATACACTCTGCTAAGCCAAAGCGTATTTTCCCGTCAACGGTTTACTGGTCAAATTTAATTTGTAACAGTAGTTTATTATGATAACGTTTTACTTAATAATTAGATTGGATCTTAGCCACATTATTCTTATAATATATTATTTAATAAAATTAAGTTAAATGATATCATTTAAAGAGAAACAAAATAATTTTTAATAGGTATCGAGTACAGACATCACATTATACACACAATATGTACGACACTATTTTGTTACGGCAGCCATTTTGCATTGTCATAAGAACTAAAGGTATAATTAAAATTTTAGCTTAAATGTACACTGGAAAGTATGTGAGACAGGTCATACTAAAAATAAAAGATTGTAATTAATATTTTATTGACTGAGAATATTTCTCTAAAAATTTAATAGGTGATTAGTGGTCCTAGGTACTGCCTCTGTACAGGTTACTAAGATCATTATATTCTCCACTTTTAAGTAATAGTATGCTTTTTCTATTTTAGTAAAATCGTGCTATTACAAAATCATGCTATTTCTTATACGATAGGAAAAAAAAAATTGTCAAAATATTTTTAAGAGATAATTGCTAACTGAGATGCAATATGTTCTTTAATAAAGTTCAGTAAAATTACAAATATACCTATAAATTACCAGATGTTTCTAAAAGTTTAACAATTTCTTCTGGTTTTAGATGTTTGGCAGTAAAATTATAACTGAAATTACTACAACATTTTAATAAATCGACTGCAAATGATGGATATGATTTAAACGAAGAAATAATAATTATTATAATTCCGACTTTAAAATATTATAAAACTATTGCGATATAAACAATTACTACGCCATTGCACAAAATTATTATAAAGGTTGCTATTTTTGAAAGTCGAATACCTAATACCATACACATACAATACCATAAGTCTATTGATTTTGTATAAAAAAATTCCGCCACAGATCTCTTATGACTTTGTTTGATTATTTCTAAACGTTTTAAGATAACTTTATTAACTATTTCAAGAATACTAGGAAGTCTCAAGTTCTATAATATAGATATTTGCACAAAGACCTTGAGATCACAAGGAATGTATATAAATAAAAAAATATATAAATGAATAACTGTTTTATTTCGTAAATTAAATTAAAATACATTTAAAAGCTTAATATACTTATTTATACAATAAATTAATATAAGAAACAACATAGTACTCATAAACAAATTACATAGGCATTCACGTGGTACCTTATGAAAGATGTAATAATTATTTCTTACAATATAATAACAATACTAGGATTGTATATTTTTATAACTAAATTCAGGACTCATAAGTCAGCCATTTTGCAAGAAACTTTGTCGCTGATGTTGTCAGTACTCGCTCTCCTTCTTTTATAAATACAGACCTGGTAAAGAAAAACATTCTATGTATTTAGTATTTCTATTTTTTTCTGATGCATTTTTTTAAATCTTATGATATATACAAGTTCTTAATATTTTTTTCGTAATGTGTTTTGTGAATATCCATTTAATTTAAAGGACTTAAGAAAGCTTACCTATAAGTCTCATCTTAATAGTGAATCATCTGCACCTTCAGTCGTTTCCATTTTGGTCTCATCAGGGCTCATCGTGCTAGTTGTACGACTAAAAAAGATAGATTTCTTGTGGTCAACTTCTACTGGGGCATTGCCATTATTTCTAGTAGGGCCATCGTCATTTTGCACTGTCAGTACTGGCATCTTTCTTCTTTCAACTCTTGGAAAATATTTTTGATTTTTCAATAAATCTTTTATTTTGTAATTCCTTTGCGTGGTAACGATTGTTGCGGGTGGTGATGTAACCACCTTTACTTTATAAGATGCAGCTGCTTTCATCAACCTACGGTGAAAAGGTTTTCCGATTTCTTTAGATTCATCAGAATTTTCACTAGACATATCTAAATTTGTAAAATTTTGAAAACGAGAGATTCAATATTCTCTACAGCTTTGCTTTCGTATTCATTTTTATCAGCATCCTTGGAGTTTTGTTCAGTTCTGAATCGGTTAAATTTACTTGGAGTTTGTTTGTGGTAGAAGTTATATCTTTCCAAGAGCTCTTGAGTTCTGTCAACAGCATGGGGCTTCGAAGTAAACTTCTTAGTCTGCATTACTTGCGGACGCTGTGTAGTTGAAGTGGGGAAAAAATCGTAATTTTTTTTCGTATTATCTTGTTTAAGTTGGAATTTAGGTACAAAAGGTTTCTTCTCGCCCCGTTTGGGCAAAACAAACGGTGTTTTAAGTAGCGGCTTAAGGGTTACTACGAACTTTTTTATTTTGTTGGAAAAAGTACTATTTTGGAGAGGCGTTAAAGTTACATTTAACACCTTTACTTCTTGACTTTCCACATCAGCTGATTTCAACGGATCTTCGTTTTCAGCTTTTATCATGTTTGCCATGAACACGAAAACGGCAAATATCTGAAATAATATATAAAAAATACATTAATAATTAAATACTTATATGAATTTATAATATTCTAATAGAAATTACATATATATATTAAAATAGTACAGTACTATAATTGTAGAAGAACACTCTTCCCTAATTGTTTTTGGAACGGTTCTTGAAATTATCTATATTTAATACAATAAATATTGATCATAGAGATTTATCAATATTTAATTAAGTCTTTATTATTAAACAATCTTAATTTTGAACAAAATTAGATAATTTAAAGTTTTTAAAACGTAAATTTGCGAAATAAATATTTAAATTACGTTTAAAGACTTTAATAACTTATATAATGAGTTGAGGCTTACCTTCATATATTTCATTGTGGATATCCTAATATTGGTTTCAGAACTGAATGTAGCTCTCGTGAGGAACTATCACTGACTGGTATAACAAGGCATAAGTTCTGGCGCTTAAATATAAAAAAAATTGTATACTTTTAACAGTTATGGATATTTTGTTAAGTACTTTAGTTAAAAAACGATAATTCATTAATTGACTAACTTTTATTATTTTAAGTTGTTAAGTATTCTCAAAATGGATTATTATCATTATGACACAGAAGTAATTAGAAGCGTATTCACGTGTACTTTTTAGTGTAGTGTTTTTTGTTATAATTTACATATAACAATACGAATATATATTGTCGTTTGGTCAATATATCAGTAATAGAAGTAAAAAGACTACAATTTTGGTCTGGCTGTCTGTCGGTTTCTCGTTAGGATGTGCGCAAACTTCTGTATAGAAATGAACATTTTTTTTTGGCAGGGTATAAATTTAGGCCGGGAGTTACATAATGAGTCCAGCAGCTTAATAAAGTTCCCGTAAAAACATATTATAACACCAATAAAAACCAACAGCCAAATTACATAGCCTAAGTGAATAGCTTTACATTAAAAACCTCGCTAAATAATATAGTTATTAGTGAAACAAGAAGCCAATACAGAATTTACATATGATAAGAAGCATACAATCTATTTTAAATTTGGAAAACATTTGTATCGTAACAAGCAATGATAATAACCGGTAAATAATTATTAATAACAGAGAATACAAAAGCAATTAAAATTTTTTCTTAAAAACCCATGACAGTAGTTAAAATATAATTGAAAAATAATATAAAATAATTGAAAATCCATCCAGTTTAAAGAATTTGTATCTATTTTCGTCGTCGTGAGTCTATCGCGTTGCTAAAACAGGCAGCTAATACACCAAAATTTGTACCACACTATCTAGAGACTTTGGCAAATAAATAGAGGATGTTAAAACATATATAGAGTTTTGATAACTGGTAATCTTTTTATGACTTTGTGGTCAAAATTTATGTTAAAATGTAAAATAATGATGTAGCCACTGACGGATTCGTCCCCATCGTCGTCTCGTTACATAAATTCTTGTAGGTACAGAAAAGACTAAAATACTCCGCATGGAAAAAGTCAGAGATCTATATTACTCAAAGTTACTTGTTGGTTGGATAAGCCTTTACTATTATCAAATACTGAGTTATATCACGTTACAAATTATCGTTCATTTAAAAACTATTTTTACTCAACATCATTCCCCGCAAACACTAACGAAACCCCTTATAATAACGAAAATAGCTTGTCATTGGTAAACGCAGATATAACTTAATTTATAAAACCTTCAAATATATCCAAATATATATAGCAGGGTTAATAAAGATTTTAACCTGTACCCTTGTTCACCTCTTTAAATTGGTTACATGGCTCACATATGAGGAAAACGACAATCAACATACACACACACGCCCACATACACACACATGAACACATATGCATGCATGCATAGTGAGTGAATATTTAGTATATTTATTAGTGCAATACTGTATACTCTTTTGGTATTTGTTAAACTATTTACAAAACAGTTTTGAAACTATAAGTTTAGAAGCCATTAACGAACTTTATTCTAATTCTCTTCACTTGCAATAAAAAAAAATTTTATTAATTACTAGATGAATTGGAATAAAACTTTCTTTTTGTAAATCTTTTCATCACGACTTAGGGCCAAAATAAATTTATTTCTCGCTCCGTTTTGTCTACTTGTTTGTACATACTACTTTTTTTGGACAGATTTGAGTGAAACTTCCGGATAATATTGTCCTCTATATGGTAGTCTATGGGTATAATGGATTTTAAAGATTGAGATATTTATATACAACTATATTAGACCAACTAAACTATAGAAAGACAAGAAATGCTAATGCGCATTAGCAAAAGATATACAGTATTTATTGCACTTCTTGATGTCATATGAAAATCAAAAACAGTTAATGTGGAGCTCTAAGAGATCAGCTAAACTCTAAAACTATTGGATTTGGCATTTGCATCTTGATGTATACATTCTAGTGACATGTGAAAATTTAATATATTTAACGTCTTATGTGGGACACATAGATAGACATCAGCTTAATGCATACCGCAGTATTTTTTATTACATATAAAAATCAAAGGTCTGTAATATCTAATACGGAAACTTAAGAGACTGTTCTATATATACGTACATGTGCATGGAAATATCAACCAAACTATAGGAAATATTGAAATGGACGCTTAAAAAAAAGGTGTTTAACGTAATTAGCATTTCTTAATGCTGGGAATACCTCCACGTGAAAAAGGTAACAGTTGGTACCAATAATTTTATCTGACAACATATAATATATGGAAATGGTATGGGAAGAGTCATAATGTCAAAGCGAATGATTTTGCCATTGCTTGCTAGTATAGAGCAACACGGAATGTAGTAGCCATAGCGATCTTTTCAATAGAAAACTGTCTCCCATTTTTAGCGGGGGGAATTCTTAGTTAGGCACACTTTGCTAGACTTGCATACAACAATAATGATCCGTGACTACGAAACTACACATGTAAATGAAAAGGATACACTAAAACTTTACACACACACACACACATAGCAACATCCTGTGTCATAACAGTGGAATTACAAGTGTCCTTTACATAGATGAACAGCCGTGGCCGTATTACGTATCAATACGCATTATCGATAAATTTGAGAAGTTGGTTAGGGAAATTAGGCTTAACAAATGAGATTCAAAAGTGGTAATAGTGACATAAAAAGATTTTATTACTTATGTATTATATACTGTAAACAAAAAAAATTAATATGGATTATTTTTATACAAAAATGACATACATTTTTGTCTGGATTTTTTCAATATATGGGATGTATATATATATATAGGATGTAAGGGAAACCTGCAATAAACCTGTAAACGTACGTACGTACGCACTCGTAAATATAGAATCTTGATTATTTTATTAAATGCAATTTTAACATAGCACTATAAAAAACAATTTTTAATAAACCAAAAAAAATCTAAATAATAAAGGGAGACATGCATACATGCTTGAATCTAGCATGCTTCAATCTTTCATGTTTTCTAAACTTGTGTTTTTCTAGTTTTGTATTTACCTTATTTGTTTTTAAGTATATATATTTTTAAGTGTATATATATTGTAAGGAACCAGGGCAGGAAACGGTTTTAATAAAATTCAATGATATTTTTAGATTTCTTGGAGCGGAAAAACGAAACAATTAATAATTTTCAAAACACTTTGATTCACCAGCGAAACTAAATTTAATCTAGTGAGCAGTTGGGTTGCAACTAGTTTTGTTACTTGCATAGGACCAGTTGGACTTATACTTTGACAGAGGGGTATGCCATCGTATGGCTACTGCCTTCCGTGTTGCTCTAAGCTTGCTAGTATAGTCAATATGTAAAAGCTTAATTAAGTTTAGAGATTATCTTTTAACTTTATGGAAATATATTACAATGAGAATACATAAAAAAATGTAGTTACATAGAAAAAAATACTATTGCGTAAAGCGAAAATTGAGGACCATGTTTGAATTGAAAACAAAGGATATTTAGATCAGAATGAAAGTTATAGGCATAAGGATAACTGTTTTAATTTCATGTTAATTTTACATAAATGTTGTATTTAATTAAGACTTAACATACTTATTTATACAACAAATTACAATCTAAAACATAAATAATACTTATAAAAAATAATTAACAACAGCGTGGCTTCGTCCATTACCTATGAAAGATGTAATAATTATTTCTTACATTACAATAACAATTTCATGAGTGTATATTTTTGTAAGTAAATTCAGGACTCATTGGCCAGTCCTTTGTAGTGATTTTTGTCCCCGATGGTGTCGGTCTGGGCTCTTCTTCTATTATATTAACAGACCTGTTAAGCAAAAACATTTAATTTTGTTTTTTTCCTGGTTTCAATGTTTATAAATATTTATACTGTTTATTTATTTAACATTTTTTGAATGAGCGAACGACGAACAAAATGACTTAAAAAAGATTACCTCTCCTGTCTAGATTTTGAATCATCTACACCTTCAGTCGTTTCCATTTTGGTCTCATCAGGGCTCATCGTGCTAGTTGTACGACTAAAAGATGTTAGATTTCCTTGTGGTCACTACCGGGGCATCGCCATTGACGCCTTTCCCAGTAGGGCCATCGTCATTCTTGAGAAAATCGTCAGTACTGGCATCTTTCTCTTCTCAACTCTTGAAAATATTTTTGATTTTTCACAAATCTTTATTTTGTAATTCCTTTGTAACGATTAGAAAGCTAGGTGCGTGATGTAACCACCTCACCCACGGCAAAGCTGCTTTCACTCAACTCAATGGTGAAAAGGTTTTCCGATTTCTTTAGATTCATCAGAATCTCCACTAGACATATCTAAATCTGTAAAATTTTGAAAACGAGATTCAATATTCTCTACAGCTTGTTGCATTCATTTCCTTTTAATATCAAAGTAATCCTCGAGTTTTGTTCAGTTCTGAATCGAAGTTAAATTTACTTGGAGTTTGTTTGTAGAAGTTAATCTTTCCAAGAGCTCTTGAGTTCCGTTTGTCAACAGCATGGCTTCGAAGTAAACTTCAGTCTGCATTACGACGCTGTGTAGTTGAAGTGGGGAAAAATCGTAATTTTTTTTCACAGTATTATTCTGTTTTTGTTGAATTTAGGTACAAAGGCTTCCTCAGTCCTCGTTTGGGCAAACAAACGGTGTTTCAAGTAGCGGCTAGGTTACTACGAACTTTTTTCATGTTTTCGCAAACTCTGTTATTATTTAGAAAGGCGTTGCATATATTTAACACCTTTACTTTGACTTCCACATCGCTGATTTTTGATTCGTTTCTTAATTATGTTTATCACAATAATAAAACAGCGAATACCTGAAAAAAATATATATATATAATTTATATTAAATTCAATTAGATATTTGTATATATTTGAAAATATTTCGTGATAAAGTTAATAAATATAATTCTATAAATGACCTTATCAGACCGGTCTCTATACTTCCATATAACAGTGCTTGTGGACATTAGTATTCCAATACAGTAATGTACTTAATTCTAGATCTTTTTTCAAACAATCTTTAAAAAGTTCTAGCATAATTAATAGGAACTTACGATGATAAAAAAATGAAAAATATTATTTACTAAAGCCTATTTTTATATTGTGATACTTTAAAAACACTAATATAATGAGACTTACCATCACAGATTTCATTGTGAGTACCGTATTATTAATATTATAGTTGAATGTAACACTTGTAAGGAACTATCACTGACTGATATATCAAGACGTATGGTCTGGCGCTTAAATATAGAAAATTTAATATACTATTAACTATAACAGATACTTAGTTAAGTACTTCAGTTAAAAAACTATGATTCATTAACTTATTGTAGATCTATTATAATAAAGAGTTATTAAGCATTCTCAAAATGGATTACTATAATTGCCTGGTTCATTAAAATTTATGTTTTTTTCACATAATCACTTGATATTAAAAAATGCGCTTTATTATAATTGTTTTTTGTTATATTTATAACAATATTTTTGTTAGTTTAATATTATAGACTTGTAATATATACGGTATATGTTTAAAATATATAATCTAAGTAATACTTAGCTTTTGTTTAAAGTTTACGGTAATATAGCTACGTTTGAAAGAAAGATAATCATTATTGCTTAAAGCGACAATTGAAGTTGTAAATTTTAAATATATTATAAATTTAAGTTGTAAATGCATTCATTTAAATTTAATATTTTCATTTTCTATGTTTATAAAATAGAAAAACTAAGTAATACGTAGTATACATACGTACGTATACATTCATCAAAAATTGAAAGTATTTGTATAGAGATAATTTAACTTTAAATATAACGTGCCTGTTTAAAAAAATATAGCGCCACTTCTCGCAAAGCATAGTTATATTATTTACACAGTTAAGCTATTTTATTGTGAAGAGTATATTCTTTGAACACTTTCAATATTTAAAATATATTGAGTCCGTCGTTGCGCAGTGACATTGTTTGGTCTGATGTTTATGGGTTTGATTGGGTTCTTTTTGACTACTCTTTTATGCGAGAACAGATGTGAAGATAAATAAAATCATATAAATATACTATAGTATATTTATATGATTTTATTTTCATGAATTGTTATTCATGAATTGTTTTTAAATTAACAGCTTGTTTTAGTTTATTTGCTATTATTTATATAGTTGGATGAGTGCATTTTTTTTTAGTATTAAAGGGGACAAAATAACAAATGGGGAACGGAGTATCGTGACACTGCAGTATATCGAAGAAACGTGAAGTTGTTGAATTAATTAATTACTAATTTATCCGACAGATTCGGTCGGCCTGTCTTAACCATAAATAATAAATTCGATTTAATTATAAAAAAAAACTCTATCTCCTATTTTTTAAGTTTCTCTTTTTCTCTTATCTGTCTATTTTTTTAATATTAGAACCTTTTACATACAAGGAAACATATTACTTAGTTTTAAAGATGAACCGCTAAAGTCGTACGTAAATTATTGCGTGACCTAAGGAAATAGGGACTCATGTTTATATATGCAGTCATATCAGTACTATAAAAAATGTGAGAAAGTAAAAGTTTTTGTTCATTTACTTAACTCTTTATTACACCAATATAAATATATAACTAACAATAGACAATAGTTACAAATTTAGTGCAAAGGCGGCCTTGATACCCACACAGATGATATATTCTAGGCACCCCTTACCGTGAAAAGACCAGAAGTCACAAAGAATTAGGTCGGTGTACAAATTATATATAAAAATGTTTGTTTAGTGAAATAAACTTACTTAAAATTTACATATTATATATTACACACAAGTTTATATAAATATCAATACAAATATTAATATATAAATATTCACATATACATATTCATTATATGTTTTAAAAAGATAGAAAATAGTTTTAAATATGATGCTTAAATATATCGAGTCCGACTCGCGTATTTCCCGTGGAAGTGTGTTCGAGATAATCGCAGTTTTAATAGTGAAAGAGTCACCATATGTTTGTGTACGACTCAGCGGCAATTCCAATTTGTTATCTCTCTGTGAATCTCAGGTTATGGGAATGGTTGGTGCCAAGGAAACAAACCTTGACTTGAGGTACTCTTGGGTATCAAGATGGAAGAGGATAGTTTAAAGGAGTGTAAGGATATGGAGGTTACGACGATGTCTCATTGTGAGCCATATAAGTTGCATCCTATGTTCGGTAATGCGGTCGAATTTTTCTAAGGTGAATATGAACCGAATGGCCATGTTTTGCAAACGAATCCAACTTATTAAGGAGATTTTGATTTAGGTCCCAATAGCAGGTATCGGCGAAGGATAAGCGTTTTGGTAAGAGCTATTTTAGTTTTTATAGAAAGGATATTTTTCCGTATTCTCAATCGACTGACTAATCACGACAAAAAATTTTAAAATATTTTCGTTTTTTTTGTCTAGTTACAGCAAAATGCGTTGATTCGCTAAATAACGTGCAATTTGTAGACGAAAAGATGCATGTAGAACAAATAATAATATATACATATATATATGCTTAACAACATGTAAAGTTTTCGTTTGTATTTAAACATTATTATCTGATCAAATAACTACCGCGTGTAAAGTTGTAACAAAGTCAAGGGTCAAAATGGCTTGTCCGGACTGATAACAAAAGACTGTGCGAGCATTCACCCGGAACACATACAAAATTGTACGTAATATAAGTAGTACGTAATAAAGTTCAATATAAATGTTGCCAAGCTTAATTAATAAAATAATCAATACAATATTTTTATAAGTAACGAGAATACGTTAAGGGACGTTTTCATATTTAAATAACGCTCATTTAAAATTGAAGTGACTTTTCCAAAAAAAATTCTAATATTGCTTTAATATATTGAACGATAGGTATGTAAACGTTATATATTAAATTATTTAAAGTAGACTGACTTTTTTTTAAAAAACCGTCCAAGCGCTCTAAACGCTAAGCCATGCGTTCTACATCCAGCTGCGTCGAAATTCTTATACACTTATTACAACTTATTTTTGTTGTTGGCATCTCTGTATAGAAATTTTTACAAATTTCTGCTAACCAAAGATTATTCAATGAACAATCGTTTGGCAAGAGAGCATGCTATTTATTAAATATTTGTATAATTTTTAAAGTGTTAATTACACACTTAGTTAGGAAATTGAAAATATATTTATAAAAAGCTTATAAAAATTTGAATGCGGTATCAAACCAGCGCCTTTGTTTTTGTTCTACATCCAGTTGTGTCGAAATTCTTTAATAAGAAAGAATAAGATTAAGAGATGCTAATAAAAGCGTGTAATAAATCCAAAAGTCAAATCCTATAAAATAGCAAATTCATCATTTCGGAATTCAATAATATATTTTTACTTAATTTTTTTTTAGCTTCACGCTTTTTCCCGCACTGCAGGTGTCAAGTACTCATTATATCATTATAATCAGTATAATCATTTCCCCGAATAGGAATTAAACCCATAGCCATGACTCATTGCGCCACGATTGTCTCAAATTTTATACAATAAAAAAATCAAATTTATATTAGTCCCATCTTATTTTTTATCTTTAATATAAAAAAGCTATTAAGCAATCAGCTGCTACTTAAAAGGTTCGTTATGACTAGAAAATAATAAAAAGAAAACCTGTAGAAACAAAAACAATCAAAAATATATTATAAGGTTTTAAGTAAGCACACCCTCTACTTCAAAAACTGGTAAATGTGTGATTGTATTTCTAAAGTCAGGTATTGTACAACAAAAAGTGTAGCCTTCAAATGGACTGTCAGGATTCCACGACAACCAGCGCGTGAACAAAACATTACCCCTACAGATATCTTTACAAAAAAATAAGTCACTGGCTTCTTTTGCTGTATAATAAGGATTGTTGATACCTACAAACGCTACGCCTCGCTTAGTGCTTGGTTCGTATACAATTTTATAATAATATTGCGGTACTGCTATCACATGATTATTATTCAAATCAGTATACAGGTATAAATCTACCCTTTCATTTACTTGGTTTAAGAGCTGCGTCACTCCAAACGTACCAGTATACAATACTGTGTCATAACCTGAAGCGTGAATGTGATTTCTGAGATCTACCTCTAAGGTATTCCAGTTGCCACCATTAAAGCCAGTCCACTGCGGAGCACAATTAACATAATGAAACGTCGCCCTTTCTCCAAATGCAAACACAAAATCAGTTTTAGCAGCTAAATGTCCCCTTGATAACATTTGATTGCTAGTAACATAAGTATCTACTCGACTTCCAACAAGCCGAGCGACAGCATGTTTAAGTTCTCTTGGCGAATACAAATATGTGACAGGAACAGAGCCAAAATGACCATCATCTATGAAGTAAGGTCTAGTAACGCGCGTCTGGTAAAGCGCATTGTATGGTTTTTGCTTATATTTTGAATAAATAGCATTAAGATTGTTCGAATCAAAACAACTTTCATATATAGGATAGAAAATGTTCCCGACTTGATAACCAATTTCGATAATATAGTTTCCTTGAAAACAACTTCTATTACTCCGAAGACTGTAATAATTTGGATAATCCGAGCACGCGAACTGTGAAAACATTCCAGATGGTAAAAGCCAATCATTGTTACTAAAATGTTCTCCACTGACACATTTAATGGTTGCCGTTGAGAGACGCTGTGTAGAACTTGGATGCAATATAACACCCGATCCTTCACAGCTTAAAGTAAGGACATCGCCACTATTTAGTTGCACATTTCCATTCCCATCATCAGGCTCTAATAACAATCCATTTCTTAATATAACTGGAAGCGGTTCTTTAAAATGATATCGGCTATTAAGTAGGCACTTTTGGTCGTCCTGTATACTTAGCACGCTGAGTATCAACCAGTATAATTTTTCGAACATAACTTGTGTAAAAATCTACTAAAATTTTTATATCAAACTGACGCTGATGTTTGAGTGACAATATATTGTAATTTTAATGACATAACAATTAATAACACATTCAGTCATTTCACATGACACGCCGATATTAACCTATTAAAAAAAATTGCATTGAAAATATAATATTAATAAAATATTGGATTTATAAATAAATATTATATATTTATTTATATATCCAAAATTTTATTAATATTAAATTTTGTCTTTGTCTAGGTAGTGTTGATGACTCAGCAAGAACATGCGAGGTTTTAGGTTTTGGGTTTACTTCATGTTTCAAAATTTTTGTAACATCGAAAGGACTAGAAGGGAAAAATAGTCGAAAGGTTTTTTTGTGAATGCCTGTAATGCAAGACGCAAAACCTTAAGGGATCCCTTAAGGGACGAACGGTATTGTGAAACTAATTGGTAACTAAACTTGACACTATTCACGAAAACTTAGCGGTAACTCAGTATTGTTCGTAGAATAATCTTTGGGTAGCAGAAATTTGTAAAAATCTCTTTACAGAAATGTTAACAACAAATATAAGTTGTAAATAAGCGTATGAGAATATCGACGTTGCTGGATGTAGAACGCATGGCTTAGCGGTCAGAGCACTTGAACGGTTTTCAAGAGGCGCGGGTTCAAAATCCCGCTGCGTTCTAATTTTTATACGTTTTCAAAATATGTCATTAACTTTCTCCACTCTTGCTCACATATGCTCGGTGCACGGCCAGGCTATTGCGGGCTACTGTCGCATTCAAGGTCCTCAGGGGTCTTTTCCAGAAGAACTGCAGCCTCGATGACTTACAGGACGGCCCCGCAGTAGGCCCTCTAGGTTAGGATAGGGTTAAGGTATTGGAGAACAGTGCCTCTACCATCACAGCTTGTAGTAGTTGTGAAAATATCATATAATTTTTTTATATACACGTAATTTATTTAAATTGAGTCGTACGTGGCTTGTATTGCTAACGTGATTTGTAATATAAATACATACATGCTTACAATATATTGAACGTGATTTTAGGGTTTTATAAAACCATATGTATTTCGTTAAAGAAAACTTACCATTATTTATTATATTTAAATAATTGTAACTTTATCTTTGTTTATTGCTTTGTGCAAAATTTAATAAATGTTATTTGTCTATTATAAATAAAACGAATTTAATATAAATACTGTTTTGTTGTAATTTATTAATATTCAATATATTTTTTATTATATTCAAAATTTTTGCAGAAATGTATTAAGAATAGATCTTTTAAACGATGGAGGCAAGCGTTAATGCGCATTTTAAAGGAACCCTGTAACCCTACACTTAGGTTGCAAGACCGAGGCACTTCTTGGAGTTTCTCTCTCTGTCATGCTTAGGGGTTTCTTCTCTTATATTATAAAATCAAATCAGTGTTTATATTAAATTTATCTAATCTATATATATCTTCCTTTTTCATCCTAAATCTGTTAGGTTAATAGGGACCGCTAAAGATATAAACGAGTATACAGCTTATTCTGTTACCCTTTTCAATTATTATGTATACCTATATAGGACCAAAAATGTTAAATGCATGACACGTTCAAATTGTGCCACGACGGCGTCAGAATTAAATATTTAATTAAAGAGTGAAAGGATACGCTATTGTTAAAACGTTTGTGTCAAAAAACTAAGCTATTCATAGCATTCTATTTTATCTTGACAAAAACTGGCTTCACAATTAGCTAAAGGGGTTAACAAATTTAAATGGTAGAGCCAAAAGTATTTTTAGTGAATGCTTTATATTTAACTTAGTACCTCGACTCCACCTCACGTGTACACAACGTTTTGGAAAGAATTTAAATAAAATTAAAGTTATTCATAATTATTGTCTATATGCAACTTTCTTAGTTAATTTATGTGAATTTAAAAACAACAACAAAAATTCTGATAATTGTTTATTTTAGATTTAACACCAATTGTAAAATTATACATTTTACTTTCTTTTTTTACAACTTTATGGTTTTTCCAGCATCTGCTATGCTGGACAGGATAGGATCCTATCCTATCCTATCCTATCTGGATCATACCAACCAAATTAAACATATAAGATACAAATATAAATAATTAATTTGGTTTTACAGTTTCAAATTTAGACTCGCTATTATTATTTGGACGATGAAAGCCAAAACGAGTACCTGCTTCCTCTAAGAGCAGACATACAAAGGCACCAATTTATCTACAATACGCGCGTTCAACACAATATTTCATGACTCCCTTTTATACATTTAAACATCTCGCACCGGTCATATCAAAGTGAACTATTGAAACGGACGGACGGTTTGAATGATAATAAAAGTGTGTAGTGAACATGTGTTAGTGATTTTTTAAAATGTATATAAACGTGAGTAAAATAAAAATTCTAAAATGAAATAAAATATAATATAAGAAATTATTAAATATAACCAATTAATAATATTTGAACACTCTAACGAAATGCGAATAAAAAACTCCTCTGCTGCTCTAGTGAGAAGACAAAGAGCGGCGTTAAGTTATGCTTCTCAACACGTATTGTCTTGAATTCAGGCGGAAAGCGGAGAATGCCTTGGAGGATTGCTTTGACGATAGATTTCCTCTAAAAAAATTATTATTTTGGTCCCAAGACGATATAGTCTTAAGTTAAATTATTAAAATACCCTCTCTGGTAAATCGTTAAATAGCGTAACTCAACAGCGCACTCGAAATTAGGTAAATATATATATATATATATATATATATATATATATATATATACTATACATACGGCATATCGTTTATATCATCACATTGGCTTCTTGCCTATTTAGTGTTCGTCGTGATTCTTATTTACCGATTGTGAAGTATTGTTATTGTAATAACAACGTAATGTAGAGCACGTTAAATGTAAACAAGCAAATAATTTAGGAAATGTAAATATTGACATAAATCTATGAATTTAATGATTTAAACCGCTGCTTCTCCCGCGTAATAATGGAAATCTCTTGGCAAAATTTTAAGTTTTAAGCAAATTAATTAAGCGCTATCATACAAACTTGCCTGAGTACCTATAGATCTGCCTAATCCAGCCCTGTTGTAAAATAAGTTCTTAGCGGACATCTACTTACTATAATCTCCTCTTTTTACGTCGAGTGGTTTTCGCTTCGTATTTCGTATTTTTATAATTCGACATCTTTCGCTTTTATATATCACCATATATTTTCTTTTTATGGTATTAATTTATGTTATTAAAAGTTAAAGTATTATATAACTTCTTATTGTTTTTTTCCTGACATATCTCCATCGTGTGTTCTTCATACAATTTTAATTTTGCCGATGTGATATCTAAGTCCTAATACGCTAAATATCAAGATTCATATATTTATGTAAAATGATTCAAAGGTATAACAAAAAGTTTTGTCCCATTTAAGTAAACTTAAATAGAGTAAGATGTTATTGTTACTGATGTGATAGTGATACTAACATGTGACGTCATAAGTTAGAATAACACTATACTATACTATACTAATTTAATGCTAATAATCGTTTTGCGTGAAAGGCATCAATTGAAAACGTGAAAGGGATGACAATCCAGTTCGAGACAGTTAGTTCTCCACTTTCCGCCCGAATTCAAGACATTGTGTGTTAGTGCGAACTGCATCTCCACGTTTTGTCTCAGTAGAACGGAATGAAATATTTTTCATATATTTCTTGGTGGGATTTGAACCCACTGTCAAACGTTTACAGTTAAATGCTGGCTGTCCCACGCCGCCACTATGATCTAGATTTCTTATTAAGTATATATTTCTTTATGTAAAACCTTTAATTTTGTAAATTGTATGCTACATAATTGATTTGAAATAGCACAAATAGAATAAAAAGCAACAGAAATTGAGTCATCCAGTTTGTTTAATTATGATGACACTTATTCACTGTCCCACATTCAATCTAATTATAGTTTTGTGAACACACATTGTGGACATTTTGGTAGAAAAGCTTTAACTATACAATTTACATTTTTCAAGTATTAAACAAACACACACGCATATTGTACTATTATATATATATTAACATATCTTGAAAGTAATATATAATAAAAAGTAAAAAGTTTGACTGTATATATTTATTTATTTTATTTTGTAGGGTAATTTAAAAAACTTATGAAGTTCCCACCAAGTACGAAGTGTAAACGGTATTGGTTGTGGGTTTAAAACACTCTCTTTAAACACTCGGTGTAATTAATTGAATTTAAATATTTTCATTTCCTTCGCTCTGGTGAACAACACAAAGCGAGGCGTTGAGTTCCGCCACCCAACACACAATGTCTCTATTTTGGGCAGAAAGTGGAGAACGGTGTGTCTTGACACTACGTTCTCTTTACCTTTGCAGGAAAAAGAGTAAAGTTGAAAAAAAATAAAACAACTTATTTTTTTATCGTTAAGGTTCTCCCGTATGTCGTGGATTAGTAGCAAACAATTTCACGTCAAGTCACTCCGTTCTATGCTTTGCGGCAATTTTAGAGACATTGCATGTCAGGTAGCGGAATCTAAGGACTTGCTGTAACATAATTTTCCTATTGTTTTTCAGTACTATACAAATCACAATATTTACATATCACAATATTTTAATGAAGCAATCGTTTCGTTTCAGATAACTTTGGTGTTGCTGGTACTGTTGAATGTCGCCATGTGTTACATACTACCCAGTGATGTAGTAAGAAAGGGCGTAATCATTGTAAATGAAACTCACGCAGCGGACGATTATAACAAATATAGTTATCTCATAACAACATATTTATAGTGAAAATGTCCAAATCAAATTGTTATTTTAAGTGACTAATACTTTATTATCAAGTATATTGCTTAAAATTTTGTAATATTGACGTAGTATACGCTAAATATAGCAATTATGTGTGTGTTTGTGTGTGTGTGTGTGTGTATACACACTGCTCTCCGCTTTCCTACTGAATTCTATCTAGAATGGGAAATCACAATCACAAATCCCTCTACAGGAGATCGAACGCACGACCAACGTGTCAGTCGCCCACTGCGCCATGATGGCCTCTACATTAAACATACTTAACGATAATTTGTTTACACTTGTAAGTACTTCTCATATTCATGTATAAAAGTAATCACCGTCCTGATATTCGCCGTCCATTTTGAAAGTTTTTGTATTATAATTACAGTATACAAATATTATAGCGTAAAATGATTAAATAAGATATAGATAAACCAAATAATTTGTCGCCAAAAACATTAAAGTATAGGACTATAGTTAGCTCTAGTGTAGCTACGGGTTTTCAAACTAAATGAGAACTTGTATATGTATTTTATTGTTGTAACAGGACTGATATAAAATTTATAATGTAAATAAGAAATAAACATTTTACACAATTAGTAATTCTTTTTTTTTTTTTAACTATGAATAATTTAATTAGCTATAAAATAACTACCCCGACTGGGAATCGAACCCATAACCAATTGTGTTAACAGTCCCCCCCGACACGATGGACTCTATAAATATTAATTCATGTTTACTTTGTTTTACACATATATTTATGATATATTTGGAAATAAGGCTTTACTTATAGTAAAATAATAATTTTAATATCATACAATTAATTTAAAACCAGTAATAATATAAAAGTAAGTAACAGTTTTAGGACAAAATTTTGAATGAAATAATAGTGTAATTTAAAGTATTTTTTTAACACTTTATTATATTAAAGCGGAAATGTTGATATACAGTTCGCAACAATAGTGATGGACTCACATGATAATACAGTTCCCGTACATTCTCTTTGTTATAATGTACTACTGGCTATTATGAGTACCCAAAAGGTATAGAGTAAAATAAATAGTCTTTATTGCTTACAAATAACACGAGCAATAAAATGCATATAGGTGTATGTATTGTATATAAGTGTTCTATATACTTGAATTCGATAATTTTAAGCTTCTATAGAATTAACTTATAGAAATATATATCTTTCTATCTCTTCGTTTTGTATTTGCCAACTTTAAAGAGATGTTTAGAACACGTATAAAAATTTTAACGCGCCCCTTAAAAACCCCGCTGCGTTCAAATTGTTCAATTGCGAATATGTTTTTTTCAATTTCGTAAGTGTACGATTAACACTTTAAAAAAATGTTAAAAAAACTTTAAAGAAATAAGATTTATTAATAACAGCTGGTAGCCTAAATTATTTTTGGGACAAGACTGTGGACATGTAACTTAACCAAAATAATATAAAAGCGAAAGTAATTTAAATCGTTTTAATTATACCATTAAAAATCGATTTTACTTTTGTACATAACATAAACTTTTTAATTTTGTATTTATATTTTGTTCCTTTTAAAACTATTGTAGTTAAACCAATGTATAGAAAACTGTGCTTTACTATTAACCTTGATGGTCTATGAAAGACTATTAGATGACTTTTTACAATACTAAAATACATGTTTGTTTGAAAGTGTTTTATTCATAGTCAAGACTCAAGGCCAAATTTTAAAAAATAGAAACTACATAGCAGCTTTTGCAAGAAAAAGCGACTCGTGTTATTTTCAACTTTATTAATATTTAATTAAATTATAATTTAATTTAATATTATAGCTAAAAAGTTCCACGTTTTTTCCCGTATACAGAGTGGACCTAGTGTCCTAGACACTCCGTTCTACGCCTCTTCTTCTTGCTTAAAAAGCAATATTTATATGATATTTTTACTAAAGAATGTGCCTATATAATTATCAAGAGCCAGAGAGATCTCTCCCAAGAGAGGCCTAACTCCAGTTAGAACTCGGAGTTAGAATTTTACGGCTGTAACGATGACGACTATCCCTCTATAATTATAATTTATGTACATTTCGAATTCTAAACATTCATCTTAAGCTTCGTTTTTTAATTAAGAGGAAACTCTTGAATATTAGAAAGTATATTTCATGATGAAATTTAAAATTGTTTTTAGTATTGATTTTTTAGTATCCCATTATAGTGCAGTTATTATGTACATAGTGTAAGTGTGTAATTCATAAAGTTAGATGAGAGGAAGATGTTCTCAACAGTATACCATGCTCAATCAATATATTATATATTGAAGAATTGACAAAAAATTGCCTTGTGAAATGATTTCAACGTGTATAATTGTTTTTAAAATACAAATAGTTCGACGCATTGCCAATGTTAGGATTACCGCTAATTGTAATATAATTTACCGCTATATCTCTAACCAATTGTCATTTACCCCATATCAGTAATGGTTTTGAATATGAAACAATAATATTTTTTTTTTCTTTATTAAATGTAAGAAACCCATCAAATTTGTTTGAATATTTGCACACGTATTGGTATTCGACGACAACACAATATTTTCATATACTATATCCTGATATCCTTAATAATCCCCCAGGATAACAAAAAAATATTTCAAAAGTTAAGAAGGTAGAAGTTATTAGAAAAACTAAACTTTTTTAAATTATTTTTTACTAGCAAGCCGCACGTGGCTTCGCTATTTTCGGTGGCCATTTCGTAAAACAATTAAACCCTGGTGTCTTCACAGACAGACAGACAGAGCTATTTTCGCATTTAAAATCTAAGGTATAAGATATGGTTCTCTCTTCCAGAGAGAGCATGTGACTGCGTCACCACTTAAATTCTACTGTCAATCAATAATTAGGAACATTGCTGAATTTCTGTGGATACAAATAAAATATTTATAATTCTAGTATATATAAACATCTTCTAATTAACAACTAACAAGATCTCTCAACTAACTAACTCAACTAACAGAATCTCTAGCTGTAATTATCGGTGAGATTCACTGTTACTGCAGTTGTATTGTATAATAGCAACAAATAATAGTATTGTATAAAAGCAATAATATAATAGCAACAAGTACCATGTACTTATGATAATAAAAATATAAGTGTAAAGCAGCAAAATATTGCAAAACTTATTTATAATTATTTAATATAAATTAGTAACAATTATTAATAACCCACAATAATTACAGAACAGGTTCCTTAACGCAAAATTCAGTCGCTATTCATTTCTTATTCGAGTAACGTCGTAAGTTGTTTTTGTGTGAAATTGTTTTAAAAATGTCCTTTACGGTAAGTTGGAAGCTTAAAAGAATTTATTTAAAATATATAAGCCATATTTAGCATTTCTTATAAATCCGACGCGAAATGAAGGTTAATACATGTTAAACCAGTAAATTAATTTACAATGTGCAGGTATGAAGAAAGCTTTCAATGAAATCGTTAGCTGATTCTAGTCCTAGTTCTGCAGTATCATAAAGACACTAGTCTTATATATCCCATTGAAGTGGAAGATACGCATTGCCTTAGCAGAAGCTGTATGTCAAACACACCGTATTATCAATTTTATTAATTTAATTGTGTTGCAGTAAATGCGTTATTATAAAAAAATATTGGCTGTTCTTCATATAATTTTATACTATATCGAATCCGTTTCCTTCCGCATAGCTTTTGTATAAATAGGTATTTTCTTCACATATAGGATGATATATTAACAACCATTCGTAACAAATGAACAGAACTTTGATATCGTCGAAACTCTTAAAATATCTCTCTTTCTCTCTCTCTTCGAAACTTAACAAATTATATTCAAATTTTTATTCAGCAGTTCAATGTACAAACTAAATATATTTTCTATAACATTTAAATCTACATATTAATACGTGAAGCAAAAACTTTGTACTCCTTTTTACGAAAATTACGCGGACCAGAGTGGTATGAAATTTAGCATTGTTGTAATTTATATAGGTAAAACTAAATATAACACACGTGATAATGTGCTTGAAATACACGTTCATATAGTGACATACACGTTGCTATGGCAACTCGTTGTTTACTCGTCAACGTACAAGTAAAGTAAATAATAAGACATTGGCGAAGGGAGAAGCGCCATAATTAAAGAACTCAACTGATATTTTATATCCATAAAAAAAAATTATCTTTGACATGATTTGACTTCATTTTTCATTATCATAATTATTATTTTGTTATTTTTTATGTTTCATGTCATATTTTTACTATTGGCTAACATATAAGCAACGACAGTTCAAATAATAAATATTATATGTTATATTTTTTTAAACAGTGCATATTAATTCTACTGACAATAATAACCTTCAACGAAGCAACTGTATCGATCGGTGTATCAGGCAGCTCAAAGGCGCTCACTTCACTTGGAAGAAACACTTTGATTAAGAAATCGAATTACGAGAAAATTGAATATATAACGTTTGTAGATAAATCTAGGCAAATCAAAAGCAATCAGATCGCTTTAATTAACCAACTTCTCCCAATAACATCTAAACTAGCATCAATGAGGGATTATGTAATATCCGACCGTACGCTACAAATGCTGAACGTTATCTTCAATGCAATTACATCATTCCTCTTTGGTCCTCACATAGATGTATATTGGCCTTTATTCACAAGTATTCTTCTTAACTTTTTAAAGTAAGTTTTATTTTTTATTTTTATCTAGTTTTTATAAATTTTGTCTTAAATTGTATATATTTTAATCTTAACACTAGGTGCACTCTGCCCACATAGGCGTTAATGGCGTAGATGGCGTCTAGATATTTTTTTTAAATCGTATCGAATTCGAACCCCCGACCTACAACAGGCAAACCGTAATCAATAAAAATTCAATGATACACTTCTTAAATCATGTTCTTTAAAAGTCGATAAGCGATATCTTTGCCCCACATTTTTCAAGAGATTGGTTTACTTTCAATCTAAGTACTTATTTTTTTTTTATAAAGTGGGTAGATATCGATAACGATAAAATTACACAACCCTAACAAGTTCGTATATTCTATACAGTAAAAAAAAAATTTATGTTTAGACCTAAACTTTGAGTACTCTTTCATAAAATTAAATCAATATATATATTACTAACAAATCGATAATATATTTTGTGTTTGTTTTCTTTATTTATAATGTTAATACAATTATTAATATTCTCATTTCAGATTGCTGATGTAATATCAGGGCCACCTTGACCCTCGTCCAGTTGCAATCGAATTTCATAATTTTATGTGTTGTCATTCTCAATATCTGATGTTTTAGTTTTTACACAAATGTACCTTAAGTATTAAATACTCATAAATAAGAATACTCATATTTAAATATGTTTTTCATTTGCTACGCCTAATTTGTATAAAGTTCATTTATTTATCTTTTTTTCTTTCGCTTCCGCTGTCTGACCGTCATTCACTTGAAGTTTGACTTGGACTGGAAGAGATCAATTTTAGAGTTGAATTTACTTTGTTGTACTCAGTTTTTATTTTTTGCCTTCTCATATATTTTTAAGGCAAAAAACAATTTAATATTTGCCTACGTCACTGTCGTGCTGCAGTCCAGAAGTGCCTGACTGTACTCGTATAGCAGGGTATCCAACGTATATGACGTCGACGAATATCCATTAAGGGTAAAGCCAATATATTATATTACAGAAGTCAGTATTTAAAATTACAACAGACTATAATTTTTGTCTCAGTTCAGTTCTTTAATTATGGCGCTTCAAACGTGCCAGTAGAGCACAAGTCACTTCGCCAATGTCACATTGTATGGAGAACACACGAAGGAGATTGATTGATAAAAACAGATAGTTACCATTTTTGTCTCTATTAATTAATACAGATTAGTTTTGTCACTCACATTTTTTTTTTAATTAGACGGGTATGACTGTAAATTTACAATATATCCTGTACCGAAAATTTCTTACAAAACAAAATACAAAAATTTCAGTTATAATAATATAAATATGCGTAACATGTTATTATTTTCAGAAAATGTATATATTTTATAAAAAAAAAATTATAAAACGAAATATCTTCCCTTGTTTTATTTAAAATTCACACACACACAAAAGTCAAAACAGTGTTTACAAAAATTTCAATATTTTAATTCGATGTCCGTATTGGGGTTGAAATAGTTCCGAATAATTAAATTACTTTTAATTTCAAGCGTGGTGGCAAAAATAACACTCACAATATCCTAAAGAATTAACTTAATTAGTAAACAGTCAACCAAAAAAGACGTTTTTTTTATTTTATTATAAGTTACTGAAAGCATTTTTTTTTAAAAGAATATTATTTAGCTACTTGTGCAACAAGAAATTAACCACACGTGTTATCAGCTCTTCTTCTAGTAGAAGGCAAAGGTTCTTTGAATCGTTGCATCGATCTCCAGCTGGCCTTTGCTGCAGAACTATAGGTATCCATATATTCTGTTCTTCCTGGAAACTCGGTAAACCAAGTCTGAATAGATTTTGGACTAACTCCTGTGTGAACTTGACCTGGAGGGTGTATAGTAGGTCGAACCTTGGGAGGTTGATCGGTAAAATGCGTCGGGTCTTTATAACAACGCAATAGCCCAAGCTTATGACTTTCTATCGGAACTGGTGCGTTAGATTGTGCAGCGGCCACTATTTTTTGGTAATCTGTCACTGGGAATGCTGGTTGAGAAGATAATTTATAAATTAATATATTTTTATGATTTTATTTTAAGTGTAGTGTTCAATGATTGAATTATATTCATTTACATGATGTTCGTTACATAACAAAGTTATTGTGATAACGAAATATGAAAAAAGTTATGCGTTTTCTTTCCCAACCAATCCATTAAACTACGAGTAAATAACAGTATTATATAATTTTTTATTGCCAACTATTTTAATATAGTAATTTTTCAATATAAATATAGATTCCGTGGAATAAAGTAGGAATATAACGGATGTAGCATTTCGGATCTGTGTTCGGATAAGGACATAGGAAGAATACTGTGTCGATTTCGGTTACGGATATAAAATTATTTTTAATTATCCATGACTTTAGGTTACGGATATTATAATTATGAGCAAAGAAAATAAATTTCCGCCGCTAAATATTAAATTTTTGTTTGGTTTTACTTTCATCCTGCCTTTATTACTTTAAGATCGGTTATCGGCAGCTCTGTTTAGACTCCACCCGTATCCGAAATTATTCGAAACTTTTACATCGGATTCGGTAACGATTACGGATACCTTTTTATTTCCTACGGTACGTTACGGAACAAAGTAGCTAAATTTTAGTTTAGCTCCAGACCTGTATAAGTAAATATATTTCCTCTACTATATAGTAAATGTGAATTTAATTACAATAGAATATCATTCACCAACGACCAGCCAATGCGGAACCAATACTAAATTCGCTTCATAGTCATTTATCTATTAAAACATTGTTGATGTCATTGACTCCGACAGATTCGGAGGAATAATGGTAGTTAAATTATTTATATATCCCCGCTCGGGTACGACATATCACAGCGTTGAGTTGAGCAACTAAACTAAACTAACGGAGAACAGTGGACGGACTGTCTTGACATTAGATACTCTCTGACTGCCCTGCTATGCTAATTTCTCTCTACAAGTCACACTAATATATGAACTGAAAATGAAAAATCGTTGTTGGTCGGATATACTTACATTTTTTTTTAAAAGTGGCTTCATACATTGTCATCATTTTGCTGTCGAGATCGTCGCAAGGATGATCGAGTATATCATTTGTTACATCTACCATCTAGAAATAATATTTAGTTAAGTTCAATTGAAACCTAATATTCATGGTACAGTGACAATGATATGATAATGTGAAATCGAACAAAATTTTTAGAAAACGTACGAAATTTGAACGAACGTTGAACGCAGCGGGATTCAAATTTTTATACGTTTTCTAAAAAAATGTTTTTCAATGATTATTATTCCTGCATAAAAGGCATATACTGATATATAAGCTAAGTGCTTAAAAATATATTTTTTTAGCGTCAATTACCGCGCTAAAAAAGATATATTTTTTGTTTTCTCTTTTAATAAGACAAAAATATGCATGCTTTACGTTGCACTAACTAATATATTATAGTACCATTCATAATTTACTAGAAAAGAGTAAAAAATGAGTGATAAGTGATGAATTTGCATTTCCTCCATTCCCAACCCTAATTACAAAAGCTATTAAAATTTCGACGAAAAATTAAAATACATTAGTATCAGTGTATTACTAGACGATAACGATGTCGTTTACCTGCTGTCTCAATTGTTCATAGTCTTGGCAAAGTTTTTGCTCCTTTTCAAGCAATTGTTTGTATTGTTCGACTCGAGGAGAATAGGAATGGGCATCACAATGGCAGTATGGTGCGACGGGCGGTGGTCTAACAGTTGGTGCTGCATCGGGGGTAGGCGGTTCACATGGCCTAAAATACAGTAATTTAAATAAGAATTTAGCTGGTAAAATATTGATATATCGATTCAAGTACTTTTTAATCAAAAACTAGCAGAATGCATACAGGGGTAGAATTCAAACGGCAATATAATATTTATAAATGGCATATTATAATCTATGATGGTATTAATGCTATATCTCATCGTTTAAATCATTGCTTAAAACAATTACTGCATAGTTATCTAAAATAAATATAATATATATAGACACTCAGAACAAATTCTTACTTTCCCACTACAGGTTTTGGAAAAGGCCAACGATATTCACTGTTTGTTGTTGTATCCATTTTACCCTAAATTTATTTAGAATTTAACCGAAATATTTTTGTTCACGCTGATATTTTTTAATCAGACATTAGTTGCAATACTCTCAATTTATTACGTTAATATTTTTTAAATTAATAATTACAGCTTTCGCTAACTGACACCCTACATAATTTAACACAGCTTTCGACACGAAAAATTTTATTTGCATTATAATTTCATCAATGAGGGAAGATAAAAACATTTTGACACTTTTCAGTTTTTATTTTTTTCTATACTTCATGATGTAGACAGCTATTGTTATATTTTTATTTGTTACCTAATTAATTCGGTGCAATTATTATATTAATATGGTATACTTTTCATTCTGGCAATACTGGAAAGCATTTACACCTGGCAACTCGTATGTTTTTCTGTCATCAGTCATCAAATCAGCTGTGTATCACATACTGGGAACATGTAACATAACAAATGTGCGTATTTAAAATTTCGATGTGAAAATGTCCAGTGAATCAATTGATATAAAAGCAAATCAATGTTTATGATAAATTTTTTGTGGAAGAAACATGGCGCGCCGGAGGAGCAGCGGCATCACGAGCCTGGGATTTAACCAGGATCAAGGTTTGTCTCACTTCCTAGTTCGCCAACCCGAGTTCTTTGTTCTCTTTGGTACCGAATTATACAGCAAGTGAGTAATCTAAGTATATGTGTGGCGCAAAACTCAGATGGGGCAGTGCGAAGACGAGTGGCGACGATTTACAATTGCGTTGCGTTCAATACGGTTGCCACGCTCCTTGCGTTCGTAAAAAGTCCACGTGTTGTTGATATTTTTGGTAGAGCGCCCACGCAGCTCACTTTATGAATGCTTACTATTGTTTGGCCTTCTCATATTTAAATATTTGTTATATTCAAATTATTATGACAACAAAGACAGTTTAGTATTTTTTAAGTATACAAATTATTTTAGGAATAGATTTTTTATTTAAATAATAAAATGAATCACAACTTTCCATTTTTACTAACTGTAAACATGAATCATCTTTTAATTTAATTTTTTTTATAAAGTTTCACACCACAGAAATATAATAAAATGTTTATTATTTTGATGTCATTGTTAATTTATAATTATGTATATTTATATACAACGAAGCAAAATAGACAAATTCATCATTATAATTAAAATATAAAATTTTACATACAAATATATTTTTAAAATTAGCTATCAGGGCTCATTAACAGATTTTAAGGTAAACATACGTTACAAATAAAGAGCTAGGTATATAACCTTATAGGCATAAATACAAAAAAATGGTATGTTTTGTTTTGTAATCCACAGGCTGCTTCACTTGTTGTTTAACATCTGGCCTGCGCGTCTACAATGTGGACCCATTGGTTGAAAAGGCTCATTACAGTAAGTTAAACTGAAACTTTATATCAATAATAATTTTTATGACAACTTAAAATTTTATAGTGAATTGAAACTTTTTAATCAATTTGTTTCATTGATCTGTGAAGTGCAAAGGTACATTTGTCAGTTTTGTGTTTTCTTCAAGAGAGCACTATAAAGAAAATAAACAAATTGTAATTGTTAGAACTTCAATATTTCTTTGAAACAAAAAAAGTTAATTCAAATATATTTTTAATTATTCCTACATTTATATATTTTTATGTTAATCACTTCTGCTTCATATACAAATATATTTTAAATATCATAGTTAAAATGTACAAATGTAACTGTTTAGACTTATGAGTGCTGTTACACACCAGCAAAATATATATAAGAGCTGATGAATCAAATTCTTTTATATTAACCATTTTAGATTTAGTTTAAAATATTATATTGATTTACATTTTACAACACATTAGCTATTCTATACAGCATTGTCATAGTTGCCTTAGAAACATTTGTATACATAATGTATGACTCAAAAGTTGTAGTTGAGTACAGTTGGAAGAATTGATAAAAACCACAGGATTACGCAAGTAGCAGTTAATTTACAAATTATAAATTTAAGTTGGATGAAAAATATACTTAATATATTTGATTGTTATGCATAATGAACAAGTCTGTGTTTTCATCAATAGAAAAATCTAAATGTAAACTATACACATAAATTTGCATTTTCTTTAAGTTTTCGTAAACATGTACACTTGTTTCGCTTAAGCATTACTCTATAAATAGTTTTTATAGTGAGTACAACATTAAGAGTGACAAAGGTTACAAGAGGTTATATACCAAGTTACTATTCTTATTTTTTATTTAAATACTTTCTTTGCCTATGTTATAAGTCTTGATATTACGCAGCTGTAAAGTTAAGTTATTCATGATAGAAACTTATAAATCAATTGTTAACGTAGCATTCTGACATGAATTTAAATTATTAACATTGAATGGAAACCCATACATGACTTTCTAATAATAAAATTTAGAAAGAATAGAGTGTTTTGACACTAACTTATCTTTGCTTATCCTGCTATATGCACAAGAAGCTTGAAGATACAAAAACCTCTATAATATGTACTTATATTTTTTATTTTATATTATTTTGTACCAATAATATCTACTGGCATCATTCTTCTACGCAAAAACGAAAAACGAAACAAAGAATGTCTCTATTCTTATAATTATTGATAAGACTAGGATTATTTATATGCAATACTTGTATTTTCACAACACAAAAAGAGTCAATTTAAATTTAATCCTAAATTTTAAAAGCCATTTTAATTATTTTTATATAAAGACAAAACTGTATTTTTTTTCTTATTTGTTTAATTAGTTATTACTTATTCCAATTAAATTATGACATAATAATTCCAGGCAAGGAGGAATTGGGGGAAGTGTCACTATGTGAAATGGTGTTTCGTACCAACTGGTTGCTGGTGGTTCGCGCTCGACGACCCTGCAGCCTTCTCCTGCTCGACGACCAGCAACGTGCCTTCAAAGCCGAGGTCCTTTTTAAATCCCCCATACGGGCTCTACGGGCTAGGAAAGACAAGTAATTATTGCTTTTTTAACGTAAAACACGCGTTGCTATAGCAATGTGTATATCGAACAGATGGTTTTTGCTCTCCTTCTCCATATAAACTTTAATTATGCCAAATTTCATAAAAAACTGCGTGACTTTCTTATAGTGAGATTTAAAGTTTTTATTTCACGTATTAATATAATCGTGATGATAATAAATCAGGAATTAGTCATTAAGTGGTCTGGTATTGAATTACTTATAGAAATATATTTAATATAACAATATCGAGACATTATTTTTAATATGTTTTAAAGTGTTATTCGCACACTTAAGAAATTGAAGAAGACGAAAAATGGTTTTAAGAGGCGCGGCTTCAATTCCCGCTGCATTCAAATTTTTATACGTTTTCTAATATATGTCGTTTTCAATATCATAACAATTGGTCATAACAAATCATAATAACAATTGAGTGCCGTATGATTTACGAATAAGACCTATATAAGGGCTTGACGGGTTCTTGCCCAGAGTCCCTAACCATCACAGGGCCCCCGGCTACACGAGGCCTGTGCTTACAACCCACGAACTTACGTTGTAGGACATATGGGGCCCCCATATGTCCTACAACGTTATCAAACAATCAGGCACAAAGGCCCGATATTAATACAACGGTTAAGCGCAAGTCGGTGAAATTTTACATAGTTTGAAATAATTAGCATCGCTTAACAGCAGTTATTTATTACTATACAATTTAATAAAGTATGTATTGTTTACAATACTTTGGTAAAAAACACTAGTATTTACTCAATTCGTTTTGAATATAGACAATAGCTTGTATTTTATTAATTTCCTCTCAAAGTGATAAAGGAGTTAAATTACTGTTTTTCTTCAGCTTCACGCCTTTACCCGCAAATAATAGAGTACCTAGTGTCAAGACACTTCGTTCTTCACTGTCCGTCCGAACCTAAGACATTGCACGTTGAGTGGCAAATCTCAATGCCACGCTTTGTCGTGCCACTAGAGAGGCGACATGATAATTTTACTTCCCCAAATAAAATTCGAACCCACAACCATTGCGTATACGTCAGACGCTGTGACACTACACCACGCTGGCCTCTAAATGAGTTTTAGAATATATGCGTATATTTACAAAATATTATGATTTGTTTGTTCTTTGAAACAACGTTGATGGTAAAGCTTGACGCGTGTTGCGTGTTACACATATACATACATACGTCAAAGCTATATATATATATATTGTATGAAAATAATTGTTTTGCAGATATATTAATGGGTTATTATGCTAGCCACAATGTGTTTATTTGTCGATTTTAAAATGCACATGGAATACAAGGCTTTGGATCAACCTTGGAATAATAAGTTTGGTTGGAACTTCCTATACTATGAATATATTGAGTTGTTTGAAGTACTTTTCCGATTTTTTTATTTTTTTTTAAGGCCTCGCCTAACTTTGTACATTGGCCTCGGAAATTGATTTTATATAATATTACAAAATGAGGACTGTAATATAACGAAGAAATTATTATGTCCTCCTTCATTGGGAAACAGTCTTTTAGACCCGAAAAATTACGTAACCAATTTGTGATCTATGTACATCCCCCATATTGTGGCGAGTAGCCCAAAAGAAACCTTAATAACTTATTTCGTTCTTCAGTTTTTATAATAGGCAAAACTGTATGTCGTGCTTTCCCTAACTCGACCGACCTAACATTTGGGTTTATAACAATTGTGTTCAATAAAGCTCTGCTGTCGTTGTTAAAACTGTATATTTTTTAAATATACATTTGCGTAGTTGTTGTTTTAGCACAGATAATAAAATTTATTCCATATTTTACATTTTATATTCGATGGTTGGTTTGTTCGAACTCTACACAGTTGAATATTAAACAGTGTCCTTCGTGTCTTCACCATTCTACGTGACATTGGCATAGTTTATTGTGCTCAAATGGCACACCAAGAAACCATTAATTAAAGAACAACAGTTGAGTATTTATTTTATTTTTTAATTTCTAGAAATTCTCTTATCTAGCAAGACAAAGCACATGATTTTGGGGTTTGGGATGACAAATGGAGAACGGAGTGGCTTAATTCTTAATACTAGGATATCGCTGGTTACTGCCCTATATGAAGAAAATCTGCCAAGGTGGAATGGGAAGTTGGAAAAATACCCGTTTTTGAGATGTAAAACATTTTAACAACAAATCAAAATACACAAATCTTGAATGAATTGATGGACAATATACGATATACGACAGACAATGTTATATTCACTTTGAATCGATAAGATAATACGACCTTAACCGAATAACCTAATAAATACTATTACATTATAAAGTTGTGCAAATCATTTTATAGAAAAGAATAAAATTTCAATTATATGTGTAGTTAATAACTTTGTCTTCATTATTGCAATTTTAATATCAGGGCTTATAATATTTAATAATATTTATCTTTGGTATTTAGTACTGTGATTGTAGTCTGGCCGGTTTTCCCATATTTTTTGTAGAATAAAATGTTCATTTGCTGAAGTGGAACAAGGACTGAATTTAAACGTGATGACTGTGGGTTCAATCCCCACGGGCGGAATTATTTTAAATTACACAAAAAAAAATTAACTAAATGCCGCACTTCTTCACCGCTTATTTAGGTTCTTAAAAATATTTTTTTCATTATTTACTAAAGCACTCATCATTCAAAGTGTATAGTAAGATAATTTTTAATTGTTCTATTTAAACTCTATTCTACGTAAAACCATAGATTTTTGTAAGTAAATATATCTAAGTATCTATCTATTTAATACTTAGTATAAACAGACTAATCCCACACTCGAATACAGCTTGTTAAATGCAATCGTCCGTTTTAATCATTATACTATGTTCTATTCCTTAAAAAAACGATGTAAAAATAAATGACTATTGTTTATTTTAAAAATAACGCACACTATGTATTTATAATTCATTTATTTCCATTTTAGTAACCTATCAATAATTTTTTATATGATATACAGTCATATCATAGTCAATCCGTCGTAGTGATGTATCTATAACATCCGATATATCGATGCTTAATCGATTACAATCTATCAATTCGGTTTCAGAGTCGCGGTAGTACTCACATCGTCTATCCAAGTGTTATCACTGCCATCTCTAGCGCGTGTCGCGTTGTTGCGTACTCCGGCAGCTGCGAGGCCTCTTTGTGCACTAGCGACTGATCCTAACGCGTTACAGCTACTCGCCGCGCCAGCTCACAGAAAAGGTTCTTTACAACTGTTGGTGAGGAAACTTTGATTTAAGTAATAGTTTTCGTGTAAGATAATAAATTGGTTGAATGTATCTTAAAAGACATAGAAAAACTATTTTTGTGAATAACGGACTGATGCAGTTTTAATGAAAGTTGACTTTGTACAATTAAAAATGGCTTTTTTGACTTCAAATCGATTCGAATGATCGATTTCAAATTAAGTTATCAATAATGTATTATCTTCATTTTACTTTAAATCTTTTCATGTAGGACGTATCTAGAGCTGTAAAAGGCGCAGCATCCAGTTCTCCAGCTGTTGTAGGCTGTCACCAAACAGACTTAGTGTGTATGAGTCTATCGGCGAACGGGGCGAAGTTGGCGACGGCGTCTGAACGCGGTACTATCATCCGGTTGTGGGACACCACTACTAAGCATATGTTGCATGAGTTGAGACGAGGATCAGATTATGCTGATGTTTATTGGTGAGATTTTAAATGTCATTAGAATTTTGATGTAAACATTTTTTATTAGGCGCTTTAGAAAACTATTGAAATATTCAATTTTATATTTGTTCAACAAAAAATGCTATTGTACAACTGCAATGGAAATGACTTTTTATATGGCAAAATACTTTGTAATTTTATTTTAAATTAAGTGAATTTTCGATAATGGTGTTAAAATATTCTATTATCTTTAAGAGACGGTTTTTTCTAATTATCAATCCTCTGTAGAATCTGTGTTATAAGCGATTTTCAATATACACTTATGCTAATAGTATAAACTTCAATCTATTGGATACTCTCGTATGCCTATGGTGTCTAACGATCACACAATGGATACACAAATATAAAATATTTTAAATTAGCCCAAACGTATATACAGAAACTATATCTTGTAATGTCTAAACAAAATTACAATGATAACATTGCCATAGAGAAAATAATCAAGACCACATTTAATATTCTTTAATCGGCACCATCGATTGTGTATTTAGTTAATCGAGTGAATACAGCGAACTTGAGATATTGGCTAATTTGTATGGCAGTATAAACTTCAACGTGTCGGGTACGCTGGTGTGCTGCGTGTCGGACAAGGGCACGCTGCACGTGTGGGCGGCGCGCGGCGCCTACTCGCACGTGTGCGCCGCGCCCGCCGCCGCCGCGCGCGCGCTCTGCGCCTTCGCGGAGGACACCAGCGCCGTCGGTGAGTAGCTTACGAGATGAGGGCTAAGCTAATTTACAATTAGCACACGTTAGTGACAGAATAAGCTTATTACTCGGTCCAAGTATATTTAAATGTGCCATTGTATTTGATAAAAAAATATCTTTATATTTGAAAAGAACATATATTGAGTTTCTGGTCGGCTCTTCTTAGTAGAGCTGCCTTCCGAACCGGTGGTAGTTTTATATTCATTCGACGATTTAAAACGTGCACGCTAATGTTTATTTGAATAAAATAAGTGAGCTAAAAAATGGTAAATAATATTTAAGTATTATATGAATAAGTTGTAAGAAGATGTAACCGCTTTTTTTAGCAGCATTGCCTTATGTCTTCCAAACGAAGTTAGTTTCTTATTTCGTCAGGTTATAAAATGACAACCCCTTTTTAGGCCAAAGTGGCGCTGATTGCTACTTAATAATTAGATTACTAAGCTTAAATAAAACAAACACAAATTATTGCTTAATTATTATTTTACAGTCATATGTGAAGACGGCACTTTCCACAAATTCACTTTTTCAGCGGAGGGTAATTGCCATCGCAGCGATTTTGAATATTTCTTACAGGTGAGATTTTTATGTATCAAAACTTAAATATTTTATTAATTGACCGTAGTGGCATAATTGAGATGCACCTTGGCAAAGTACACAATGGTTGTACATCAATATAATAAAATAATATTTACATAAAGCCGCAGCGGGATTCGAACCTACGCTTTTAATTCTTTTAGTTTCCTTAATAGAAACTAAAACTAAATAAAACGCGCTTAAAATGATCTTCTTTTAAATTATATTATTCGACCACTATAGTTGTCTTGAAATGTACATAAGACTGGTTCATACTAGGGCTTCCGATCCCGCAGTCTGTGTTCAATCTCGGTATTTGCGGGACTAGGAATTTTTAAACCCGCGGAATATAGAAAATATTACTTTTATATAACAAAAAAGAATATGAGTTAATCAACGTAACTCAAAATTTATTTAGTCAAATTATCCCGTTTATTTATCAGAGAAAAAAATCTATCAACAACATAATATATTATTTTTAGTTTAGTTTTAAATATTTGTCAATTATCCGAATCCTGTTTGTTAATTATATCATCAAAATTATATATCATTTTTCCTTTCTTCTCTGAATACAATTTTTTCTGTGTCCCGCAAATCCCGTATCAGGCGTGATTGAAAAACGGTTCGGGATCCTTAGTTCTTTATATTGTATTGTCATCGGATTCACGTTTGCAAATCTTTTAAGTAGGTCAAAATAGCATTTCAAGATTTTTCTATAAAGATTTATTGGTAGATCTCGACAGATAGATACCGTATTAAATAACGAGATTTTATTATCTACTTACATCTCCTACATTTCTCAGATTAAGTAGTGGTTTTAATTTCCCATCTGGTAAGGCAAAGACATCTTCCGCCACTGAACTCGTTTAAACTAATTATTATTTTACAGTTTTCAACGTTTTCTTTTCACATAGCAGGGTAGTAGAGCGAACCTAGTGCCAAGACACTCCGTTGTCCACTTTTCGCAAAAATCCAAGACAGTGCGTGTTGAGCGGCAGAACTGAACGCCGCGCTTGCTCTTGCCCGGATCGAAAAAGTGAAATTAATATAAATATTATCATTCCTCCGCGTGGTGATTGAAGCCACAACCAATCGCGTTTACAATCAGACACTGTACCACCGTCACGATAGCCTAATGAGCTAATTAATATTAGTTAATAATTAAAGTGAATTAACATTTTTATTAATATAATAATTCCAATTCACAGGTAGGCGACGATGACGAATTTTTGCATTGATTGTTAAATAAATTCTAACAAGGGACAAAATATATTGCAAAGTGAAAAGTGATAATACACGGTAGTTTAAATTTAAGGTCGTCTGTACACGAAATAATGTATTTTTGCTACTCTATAATTGGTTAGACATTTTAAGGCTAATATAAGTATTCCGCGCAAATGTGATATTGTTGATTTTGAAAATAGTTATGAATTAATTAAAAGAAAATCATTTCTAAAAGGCTATACATATAATATTATCTTTACTCAAAAAAAGACTGCGCTTAAATTTAATGTTATCAAACCATCTGTGTGCAACATGCTAGTGATGAAACTATAGTATATGTATATATAGAAAATATTCATAGAAATATAATAAAATATATTGTATATGTGTATGTTACACGTAATTCTTTCATTATATTAAGATATTTGATATCTTGAATTAAAACACAATAATTACTCTATAATGAAGTGTATTTTTAATTCTTCCCACCGTATTGAAATAGATTTTTAGATATTACACGATAAGTATATTCAAAAAGTTGAACGTCGACAAAATTCAACCATTTTGCGTTTTAATAAATGTCATTAGCATGCTGTATACATACTTATATTACCCTTAAAACTTTGCTATGAACTTAAATTTGAATTTAGAATAGCTATTTTATATGAGCATAGACTAACACAGACACCAACTTTGTCTATAGAATTAAAAAGTAATCATCTAGCTTTATTATAGTTAATAATAATTATTTTGATTAAATATTACATAAAATAAAACAACGAAATCTTTGCATTAACATTTTTTATAGGAAGTTAAAAGAATATTTTAAAAATACCAAGGAGGTTATACAACTTTCTCATTTCAAAAGACACAACGGGCACTAAACTGCATTTCTTATAATAATTATAAATAAAGATTAAAAATTAAAATGATTGAATGAATGTTTTGAAAGTACGAAAGATTTCTGAATTTGCAATAAATAATTATATATTATGAAGCATTAGTATAGAATAATTTACTTAATGTCACTCACATTATTTGTTCTCGATTTTAAGTACAAGTTTATAATAAAAATATGTTATTTAAGTAAAAATTTTAGTAACTAATTTAAATAAAGATATTTTGACAGTTTTTCGGCATTTGCTTGTAAAATTAACAGGAAAAAAGAACAAAAATAATAAAGTGTAAGATATAGATTATATTTTTATAAACAAATGCTAAAATATAATTTTAGATTTATTAATAATGGTAGCTTAAATTATTGTAATATTTATGTCATGAGCAATTATGAATTGATAAAAATCTATGCAATCTATGGAAGTGTATTATTACATATAACAAAGTGTTTTATGACATTAAAATATAACAATAGTTTATAATTGCTCATTGGTGCAAAAAACGTGTTAATAATTTGAAGACTTGCATGGATGAAAGTAATATGTAGGATTTTTATATTTTCAGCAATATTAGATGCTTTGATTTATATATAATTATTATTTTTGCTTGGTTCTTACCTTTGTTTGGTAAAAATCCATCTCTTTTGCGAAATTATGTAAGCCATTGTTGGCATAGATACTTTACATTGTGCGTGGGAATTTTTAAATTTCAATTTTAATTAGGCTTGTAAATAAATAAATTGTTTACAATTTTCACTAAATTAAAAAAAAATTATAAATATTCAGTTGTTTTTTTGAAACGCTTATAAAACTTAAATAAATTATTTAACTTATTTTAATAATACGTTATCTTAAGGTACTTGTTAAAACAAGCCATTTTAAAGTGTTGTCGAATAACATTCAACTACCTTCATCCATGCATAACTTAAATTATATTTGTGTATATACAATTTTCAAAATTTACGTAAAAATTCAAGTCCCTCGCGCAATATGTATGTATATAAGACGAAATGTTCGTGATGTGTTCTTTCTAATAATATGTTGTAATGGAAGTTTTTATAGGCAGTAAGTTTTTGCATTTCACTTATGTACTGTAATATATTAAAAAAAATAAGCTTTTAAGTGACGAAGCGAAGACTACTCAATCATATTCATATTTTAATAATTAAAATTGTCATATAAAATCGATTTTTATTATATATATTTTTTACGCTCAAAATGACCTTGTACTTGCATAGTGTTGGTTTAAAATACATGAAAAAAAATTTACAGTAAAGATGGCTACTCGGAAATAAAAACTGAGAAAAGATATTTAAATTTATAGTTATATTCTTTAAATTCTTTTTAATAAATACTAATATTTAATTTGCAAGTCATTGTGATTACTATTGGTGCATGCATATTTTAGTGACATATTAATATATTTTGAATCATATCTTTTATTTTTACTTATTGTTAGTTAAATTTGAACTTAGAGAAAATAGATTAATTACTTTAATAAATAAATCCCATTTACAATGTGAATAAGTTGATAAGTTGTATGCATGTATTATGTCTGTACTAAGCATGCATAAGTTGCATTGCCATTTTTCCAGGGCAGCCATTTTTTTATTTAAATTAATTTTATAATTTATTCCACCCTATAAAAAAATAATTTCTAAAGCTTATTAAAATTGTGTATTGCAATTCGACTTATCAACCTATTCAAGCAGTGTATGATGGATATGTTTGTGTTTATTTATTGAGATGCAAAAAATCATTGTATGAAAATAATATATAAGCATATAGTTCTTTATGATCCAAGAGTCTCATAAAAAATAATTATATTTAATAATTGATTTGTCAACATATTTACAATATAACCCCATGAGTTTTAATGTGTATAACCATGTAAATAAGTAGAGTCATAGCTTTTATATATCAACGCTAAAATTAGTCAAATCAATGTGTCAGGTTTTTCTACTTTTAAGGAAATAATGAAAACACTTTTTGCAATGATAATAAATAAAGATTTTAAAGATTATAATTGCTAGTTTTATTATAACAAAAAAAACTCCACCACTCAACACTCGATTTTGGGCAGAATGTGGAGTGTGTTGCCACTACTATGACTACCCTGCAGCTACATTATTATATGCTTGTTACAACCAATTATTTTTGATGTACGCAATATCACTTTCATCATAGCTGAATCTAGAATGTACTTGTACTTCTTAGTGGTCTTCTTAGAGTGTTTGAACTGTTTCTAAGATGTGCAGGTCCGAGTCCTGCTATGATATTTTTTTACTTTTCTAAATATATTATTCATATCTTAGTGTGTTCAGTCTTATTAGACTTTAGAAATATTAAAAAATACACATATGTTTATGGATCAAGGTCGACATGTAATTCGGTATTTTAAAATAAGAGTACTTTGTTACTTATTGAACATAAGTGGCCAAGCTCCTTGATAGTCTGAGTCATTTTGCTAAATTTAAATTTATTTTATATATTAAATATGTATTTAAAACATATGCAAAAAATATTTTTATAAATATCTTTCAAATGTAATAAATAAAAAGGGAATTTAGATACATTAATCAAGAGCCACAAAAATTCTTCAAAAAGCTGCATGTGGCCCCAGGTGGCAGGTTGCTATCTTATATAGTATAAGTATGTCATTTAAAAATGTAAACACATAATCTTATTCTTCATATTGTATAATCTTATTCACTATTCTTATATATTATTTCTTACCTGGTTGTCTATCCATGCCAAAGACATCACAAATTGCAGGCAAAGTAATAAATATATATATTTTTTTAATATAACAATTTATTTAATAAATAACAGTAATTGACTTATTTATTACTATGGACATATTATTCATTCTCCTTTTTACGTCCAAATGGATCTGACCAAACTTTCATATCTAAAACAAATAAATTTGAAATATTGCATATAATAGATAATTATTATAAAATATTGATAATTATTATAAAATACGGTTTGTTTATAGTTGAATATTAATAATAAAAAAAAACAGAAAATAGAATTTTGATCTCAAACTTACTTCCAGGTTGAATGTCTTCTTGTTTTATATTTTTCCTTGTCTCCTTCTGAATATTTTCTGCAATTTTGATTAGAAATAGTTATTTTGCAATAAAGATATTGCAAACATATAAATTAACAAATAAAAATTACTCTGAAAACTTACTGTATTTGCTAACATCAATCATTGGGCTAATAATGATAGGATATAAAGTGAGCCCTAATAAGCCAACAAAACTACTAATGAATGCGAAATATCGCACGTTTTTAGAAAGTGCCATTTCTAATCATTTAAATATATGTATTAATCTTCTAATTTAAACTAACTTTAATGCTTAAACGTAAAAAAGATTTAGGATTATACACATTGATGATTGATTAATGGTTTTCTTTTCTGTCATTCTGTCATTGTCAAACGTAAGTCGCGACTCGCGATCGTTATATCGTGTGTGAATTGTGATACTGATAGCAGATAGGTACACTAAAAAAAAAAACAATAAAAAAAATTTCACGTTTATAAATATATAAATAAGCAAGTTTATAAATAACCAAAGAAGTTAATTAAATACATTTATTACAGTTTTACTACATCTATTGTCATTAAAAAAAAGATTTCTAATGTTATTTTATAATTTTTAAAAAAATCCGTAACTCCTTTGACTACTTATTTTTTAATTTCTTACCTCACGTTTTAAACAACCTAGATAATACTATATAACTAAGTAAAAAAGATAGCTAATTTCAATTTTGCAGCCAAATACTATAGGTAAAATAAATCATAACTTTTAGTATTTAGTTGTTAAATTATTAATTATATTATAATTAATTTGAGCAAATTATAAAAATATGTATATTAACTTCCAGATTAAATAACTAAATAAAACGCCTACAGCTATGAGTATTTATGACGTATGAGATAGTTTTGAATGTTCAGTACAATGTTGATTACGTAACATTCATTTATTTAAATATAAACATTCTCTAAAGAGTCTAGATCTAGACTCATCGTTAGTACCTACTTACAAAATGTACTTATGTTAATTAATATCAAAACAAAACTTGTTTTGTTCTTGTAAATCGTAAAAAAAATTAGTAAATAAATTTACCAAGAAAAATGCAACTTCTAAACATTTATTTTACTTAATAAGAAACATAAGATTTATAAATATATGTTATTACTTATATATATATAATATGTCTGATATATTTTGCTGTAGCAGTCCCGCTGTTGTGATTTAGATTTTCTCTCTCTTTTTTTTGCCCGAATTCCTACTTAATGCCCGAATTCAAGACATTGTGACCTCAACGCCATGTCTTGTTCACCAAAGTGGAAATCAAACCCACAACCAATCGCGATGACAGTCTATAGGTATGTATATATATATCAGTATCAATGTTATATATATGATATTACATTGATACCATTCTCGGGGTGGTGCAGGAAAGGGCCTGACTGTCATCGTTGTGGGTTTGATTTTTCCACTTTGGCTAATTTATTGCCAATTTATTGGTATATACGAGTATATATATACTAATAAATTGGCGATAGTCATTTTCTGTTTGCTTACGTGTAATAGTGTACGGAAATATATTTATATGAAAGAACGATACAACAATATCATTTATTAATTAATAACAGGAACATGATACAGAATAAAAAAAATATATATTATTGAAAATTCATTTCTACATGTGTTATGAAAAATAATAAATTTAATGATCCAAATAAAAAGACAAACATTATTTAAGTTCTATTCAATGTAACCTTTGTATGTTTAGCGTACGGTGAACGATATTGGGGCTTCAACCTCCTTGAGTATTTGTACTAATTTGCCAAAGATGTTAGTAGCTGCATATTCTGTCCATAAGAAATCAAGATGATTAAATTCATTTATTGAGACAATATAATGTCTTATCAAGTTAGAAATTTTGGACGCCAAGTTCATAACATCTGACTCTCCTGATAACCAATCGTTTTTAGAGCTGAATAGAGCTATCGGTAAAGTAATTTTAGTCAAGTTGTATTCAGGAGGACCAAAAGTTCCGTAAGCTCGTATATTACCATGAATGCCATAGTCAAATTGTTGGAATTTTCCGCCACTATTGATTTCCTGAGCGTAATGAATTATGGTTTTAGATGAAATTCCTGCGGGTGTGTGCCCTAAAATCGAGGGCAATAGGGTTTGGTTCAACTCTTTACTATTTGGCCCACACAGCATAAACATCGAATTCTCACATAAAGTTATCTCTTCACAATTGTCTGCGCACGCGTGATCAGATAGCCAGTCCAAAACAATATTTTTAGGAATGAAATCATTTCCTAAAAGCTTTTGTAAAAACTCTATTTTATCGCTGTATTTCGCTAAAAGACGTATGGGACTTCTAACATCGGTCATAAAGGTGACAGGAGCTAACGCAATACCTGCTGCCAAAACATTATTATAATGAGTTTTCGTGGATAACAAGGCAAATAGAATAGTCGTACCCATCGAGTGCCCGATATAGTTCAATAACACATTTGGTCCTTTTTTACAAATGATATAATCAATAACAGCTGGTAGATCATATTGACTTACTTCGTGAAAAGTAAAATTCCAAAAGGCAATGTCGTTTTTATTTAAGGAAATGTGCGACCTTGAATAAGTGTTGCCACGTACATTTGCCAGCCAGACATCGTACCCTGCTTCAGACAGTCCGTAAGCGAGACTTTTCCCAGGTCCTGGAATGACCCAATCCACTGAACTGCCCAGAAGACCGTGGTGCAACAAAACCGTGTTACGAGCACTAACCGTTGTTTTATTCGAATGAGGTATTCGATGAACTGTCAGTATGTATCCATCGTCTGTCACGATGGTGTGTGACTCGCAAATATATCCATGGAAAGCAATCATTTGCGGCGCAGTCATATTAATACTGGGATCCCCGCCGCTACCATGATGTATCGACGGCTGAGACCTTACATAATTAACAAAATTTGGATATTCAGGACCTAAAAACTCCTCATTATCACTGTTTACATCGTAATGTTGGTTCAATGACCTTAAATCTTTTACAATACCGTTTTTCAATGCAAATATCTCGCTGGTGATAATATTCGGAATGTCTTTCGTAAACCACTCTATATGGCACTCGATATATTGTATTGGTATAAATAATGTAAACGCAATGCAGTAGAACTTCATGATGCATTCAACGCGTGAATCGTGTGCGCGCGATTCGTATTAACTGATAGTATTTGTAGATAATTCTAACTGATCCTGTACAAAGAGAAAATACTTATTATCTTAAAACAACAAAATAAACCTATTATATATTTTCTACTATTTTCTTTTATTGTACGTAACATTTATTACTATTAAAGTGTGTATTATAAAACCATTAAAAATATATAAAGCTTATTCGAAGTGGTCTCCATTGGCTGCAATACAGTCCTTTAAACGTTGAGACTAGTTATCAATAGCAGCATGCAGTCTTTTTATGGGAAAAATCCTTCACTGCCAATCATATGGATTGTTTTAGGGACTACAAATTTATTATTATTATTATATTTATTGCACTTTAAAAAAAAAGATAAAATACATGATAAAAGACACAGTACAAAGGTGGACTCTTATCTCTTGCAGAGATCTCTTCGAGTCAACCCGTGAAAGTGGATGAGTTGTGAACAGCGATATAGAAGAAAACCGTGCAATTATAAGATAAAAGAGGAAGAGAAAAAACAAATATAAAAAATTTCAAAAGCCAACATAAATATAACCGTAAATATATATAAATATATAAATGCTAAAAATATATATAGTAACATATATTACTTACACACATATATTATATGAACAGTTAATGTACATACATATGTATGTGTATATGTGTATATATATATAAAATAATGTGGAACAGTTAATGTATTACCACTGTCATGTCAAGGTTGGAAGTAGATGTTTTTTTAATAGGGATTTAAAGGAAGTAATGGGCTTCTCTGGACGGGCTTAGGGAGCTGGTTCCAAAGAGATGCGGCACACACAGAAAAGGATTTCAGCATAAATTTGGTATTTCTGGCTTTGATCGCGTAGGAGTATAAGGATATGCATATCTCGGCAAAGGCGGATACGGAGCCAATTAATCTGAGGTCGTAAGTAGGAAACCTGGTCGTACTTACGCAGACCAAAATTGCGAGACCGTATGGCGAGATTTTGAAGGCTTGAATCTTGCTGAAAAGATCATTCTTCGTTATTGAACATGGTGTTGCAAGTGGATAAGCTACTTTCTTAAGAATGGTATCTTAATACACTTGCGCCGATGTTTTGATATTTTTTTCACAAAAATATGGCTCAGTCACTCCTTCATCGCTAACACCCCACCAAACCATCACTAAAGTTGTATAATGCCCACGTTGTAATCTGTTACTGAGAAGCTTCTTTAGAGCTTTCAGCATAAATACGGTCATTTTGTTTGTTAAAATATTGCGGAATTGTAAAAAAATTTTCATCCATAAACATTTTATCTCAGTGACATCCTTTTGCGTACCGCTTGAGTTGTTGTTTTGATTTTACCACATTATTCTTTTTTAAATTATCAGTTAAAAAAATACCAGTGCATCTCTTATAGGCTGCAAATCCTAAGTCATATTTAAACAGAGGATATTTTCTTGTACCTATCAATAACTCAGTAGACAAACATTTGACTAATACCAAGCGTATGGAGGATTTTAAAAATTATATTTGACACTTTACCTACTTTATGTAATGCAATCACAGCGATTCGGTACTCTTTATCACCCGACTCCATTTTAATATCACATAATATAAAATAAAAAAACACAATAAACAATCAAATTAAAGTGACAAATTCCAAATTCAAAAGTAATATTTTGTTTATTTTTAATTATAAAAGTATTTATGACAAGACTAAGTATAATATCAGTGCAATGTTTACATTAACAATAATTAATTAAAAATAAAAGTACAATCAGAGAGAACTTAGTGTTAAGACACTCCGTTCTCTACTATCCGCCCGAAGTTGACACATTGCGTGTTAAGTGGCGAAACTCAACGCCGAGCTTTTTCTTAGGTATCAGATTAGAGAAATGACAATATTTGAAATATACATAATCATTCCACCTAGTAGAAATCGAACCCACAACGTTCACACTCAGACTCTGCCTTACTGCGCCACGACGGCCTCTTATAAGACACACAGCAAAAAACGGTCACCATATTGAAAATTATACATATATTGTAAGTCCGTAATTTCCTGATCTGGTAAACGACATAATGTGTACATACTCATTGAACACTAATAACAATGCTAGATAAAAAGGTCGAAGGTTAAAGGGTCATCAGGTTGACTTGGGTTTATTTTATGATTCAAACATTTATCTAATCTTTGAAGAATATGCAGTATAATGTATTTATATGTTATTGATTAAAATGCCTATATACCTACGTATGCAATTATAATACTATGGCCTTAATAGAATCCCATTACTTGTCATTTTGCAGGTTTCTTAACCTGCTTTTGGGTGTTTGTCCAATGACGTATTTGTCTGCTTTCTATTTAAGGCTTATGTACATTATATTGTTAGACCAGTCTTATCAGACCGAGGATTTTTTTTTTGAATTTAATTTAAGTCGTCTGTCCAGTGTCAAGTCAAGTCACTAGAGTCTAACATAGGTACCTATAATATTTATACATATTTAGGTATTATTGCTTTTTTTATTACTTTACATAAGTATTAATTGCGACTTAAACAGGTATTTTCAGTATTAAATTAACTGAATAATTATTATAATTGTAAAATAGAAATTTCTTCAATGCACACAAAATATAAATAAAGAATACAAGAAAAATAACATATAGTTACTTACCTAAATATGTATGCAAAGGCGATCTTATTGTTTTAAGCAATCACTTACTGTCAACTTTTGGCACAGAAAGGTATAATTTTAGAAAATAAAAGTAAAGAATGTCTAAGTGCAAATGAATAAACGTTTCTTTTACAGCTTCACGCTTTTTGACGCGTTGTCATTGAGAAGCTAGTGCCAGGACACTAACACATAATAATACATAATAAATGATAAAATACATAAAACAATATATTCAAATTGACCATTTAAATGTTATCTCAAAACTTTATCGCTTGCTTATTTAATAGTAAACTAAAACTGCAGATAAGCTTTTTTTCTGTGGAAAGTATTTAAACTGGAAAATAATGCAGTGAACCAAAGGAAGAATAACATTTTTGTATTTAATGCTAAAATATATATTACAGTATCCCAAACAACAAAAGATCTAGAAATATACAACTTTATTCACCTCATTAATAAACAATGTTATGAATTAAGTATTTGTAATAATTTTTCATAAACTAAAGCAGGGGCATCTTTTGCCCATAAGAAATCAAGATGATTAAATTCATTCATTGGTATAATATAATGTTCTATCAGATTAGAAATTTTGACCGCCAAGTTCGTCACGTCTACGTCACCAGCTAACCAGTCGTTTGTAGAGCTGAATAAAGCTATTGGTAAAGTTATTTCGGTTAGATTGTATTCAGGTGGTGTAACAGTTCCATATGCTCTTAGATTGTCTTGTAAGCCATAGTCAAATTGTTGGAATTTTCCAGCTTGGTGGATTTCTTGGGCGTAATGAATTATGGTCTTGGCTGACGCTCCAGCAGGCGTATGGCCCAAAATTATAGGCAACAATGTTTCATTGAATTCTTTTTTATCCGGTCCACACAACATGAATATAGAATTCTCACAGATAATTTTCTCATAACGGTTTCCCTCACACGCGTACTCAGACAGCCACTTTAAAACAATATTTTGGGGTAAAAAAGCATTGATCCCAATAAGTCTTAGTAGAAACTCTAATTTATTGCTATATTTAGCTAGAAGACGTATGGGACTTCTTATATTAGTCATAAATGCGACAGGAGCTAACGCAACCCCTATCTTCAAAACGTTGTTATAATGAGTTTTCGTTGATAACAAGGCAAATAGAATAGTCGTACCCATCGAGTGCCCGATATACTTTAATCTCACATCTGAGCCTTTTTTATGGACGATATAATCAATAACAGCTGGTAGATCGTATTGGCTTACTTCGTGAAAAGTAAAATTCCAAAAGGCAAAGTCGTTTGTACTCAATGAAATGTGTGACCGTGAGTAGGTGTTTCCACGTACATTTGCCAGCCAGACATCGTACCCAGCATCAGACAATATATAAGCGAGACCTTTCCCTGGTCCTGGAATGACCCAATCCGCCGAACTTCCCATAAGACCGTGGTGTAATAACACAGTTTTACGAGCACTATCATCGTTACAGCTTGATTTTAACGATTTAGGTATTCGATGAACCGTCAGTATATATCCGTCGTCAGTCACAATGGTGTGCGATTCAGACATGTATCCATGGTAAGCTATCAATTGCGGTGTTGTCATATCGACAGTGGGATCTTCACGACTATTTTCATACGTTGTTGGTTGAGACTTTATATAATTTAGGAACTTTTCATATACAATATCCTTTCCTGGATGTGTTTTCGTTTCAATTATATTATGAATCTGATTCATATTCCTAGAAATACATTTTGGAAAAAACCATTCTATATGACACTCGCTGGATTGAATTAGTATAAACAAAGTAAATGTAATATACAATAACTTCATGATGCTTTCGAGACGTGAATCATGTGCGCGCGATTCGTATTAACTGATATTATTTATAGATACTTGTAACTAATCTTGTACAGAGGGGAATAAATGCTAACTGCTTGTACTTAATGAGACCTCGATCGCTACATCTTCCTAAACTATTAGAGCTACCATATTAATGTACAATTATAAATGAAATGAAAAAAGGTCCCTTTTATCTCGCACCAGTAAACAAATATTCAATTTATGCACGCATTTGTTTTATTAAGTTTTATTATAATGAAAATCGTTTAGAAAAGAATTGTATATTGTGCAATTATCTTACAAAAGTCCTTACAAATATTATTTTATAAATTATCTTTATTGAATCATAACATTATTTAAAGTATGATATTTTGGGATCTGTCCAAAAAATAACATAACTAGAACAAGACGAAAATGAGTTAGAACAAAAAGAATCCGAGTACATCAATAAGTATTATAAATAAAATGTTTTTGTTTAGATATTCTGAAAGTGTTATTTACACTACATTACTTTAACGAGTTTTCGTGTTCCCCATCAATATTGTTTTTAAATAAATATATATTTTTTTCTAGGTTAAAATATGTTTATTATTTTAATCAAAGTATTTATCCTCGTGCTCCATACATTGCTGCCATGTAATTGAAGATCATTTAAGCCTATAGAATTCTGGGGATCTAGACTCCACAAACTGTAGTGTGTGTAGGAGGCACGCTGTACAGTACAAAGAAAGATTTTTTTTCCTAGGAAGAAATTATTCAAGCAAAAAATTGTCAAAATCAAAAAATTTTGTCTATATATTCTTATATATAATCAAAATTTTGCGATTTTGAATCAAAATTCCCCATAAAAATATCCATATTAAAGATAATATGGATAATATGGATATATGGATTTTAATATGGATAGTCCCATTAATTTTTAAAAGACTATTTTATTAAAATAATTATTTATTTCTTTTATTATTTCGAATTTACTTGTTTTATAGTTTATTGTTATAATGTAAGTCGTAATTTAATTGTACAAGAAATATTACGAATCTTAACAACTGTATCATTTTTGTATTTTATTTTCTCACTATATTTTACTGACTTACTGCCTTCATAACTTTTACACCACGTCTTCCCCTTTTAGCTTGAACAAAAACTTGAAAATAATAAATAAATAGCATACTCTCTTACCCTTGTACGATTGTTCTTAGAAATAATCTTTGAGCAGGAGAATATTGGAAAAAATTCCCTACAGAGATGTAAACAATAAAAATAAGTTTTAACAAGCGTATAAGAATTTCGACACATATATAACGTATGGCTTAGTGGTCGCGCCGCAACTTTACCTACGCAACTAACGATCCAAAACAGTTTTTAAAAATATTATAGTGTCAAGTGCATCACGTCTACGCTAATTAATAATTAAAAAATCGGATATAAAAACAGTTAAATACAACTTGTTATAATTACTATAAATTTAAAAAAATGCCAAAAGTAATAAATTTGAAAGATATACAATATTACAAGGAGATTTGAATGCATAAAATTAAAAACTTTAATTATTTTATTAATAATAAAAAAATTAAGACACCTGTATTTCTCATGTCTAATTGTTCATCTACTTGGTGTCATGGTAGACTTTAATAAGTCAGGGAGAAGCATTTATAAATATGCAGCTTAGTTTTATATTAATATAGATGATATCAGAAAAAGTAACAACGATTAAAATCTTATATAGTACATAAATTATTGTAAAACAAAAACAACTAACAATATGGAGTATTTCAAACTTTTTATTTAATGTAAAACTTACAAGGAAATAAAGAAATATTAATATATAAGTCAAAAATGAAATTTCACTATGAGCTTAAGGAAGATCACATATATGTGAATCTACATTGTTAAATGAGTCTCTATCTAATTTAGTGTTGTACTCCTCTAAATTAGAATGACCTTCTTCTAATAATTGTAATAACTTCGCATAAATTAATCTTGGTGCGTCTATAGCATATAAAAAATCTATATGACTAAACTGTTTTAAAGGAACGATATAATGTTCAATGGGGTTTGCGAGCTGCACAAACAAATTTGAAACATCGTTATCACTCGCTAACCAATCGTCTTCAGCTCCAAATAAAGCTACAGGCAGCGTTATTTTATGAATAGGATATTCTGGCGGCGTGAGAGTTCCGTATGTTTTCACGTTTTCTTTAGGTCCATAATCGAATTGTTGGAAACGTCCGGCGTTTTTGATTTCTTGAGCATAATGGACTAAGGTTTTTGTAGATGCTCCAGCCGGAATGTGTCCTAGTATCATGGGCAGCAAGCTACGGTTAAACTGTTGAGAATCGAACCCACAAAGGGTGAACATAGAATTTTCACATATTGCTTCCTCGTAATGGTTAATTTCACAAGCATGCTTCGATAGCCACCTCAATACAGCATTGTGCGGTAAGAATTCATTAGCGCCAAGAAGTTTAAGCAAATATGCTAAATCATCGCTATATTTAGCTAACAGCTGAATAGGACTTTTGATGTCAGTCATGTAAGCTACAGGAGCGAGAGCAAATCCTGCTCTTAGTACTTTGTTATATTGAGTTTTCGTTGCGAGTAATGCGAATAAGACCGTTGTTCCCATTGAATGTCCAATATAGTTTATTTTCACATCCCATCCTTTTTTGTCCATGATATAGTCAATAACAGCTGGTAGATCATATTGACTTACTTCGTGAAATGTGAAATTCCAAAATGCAAAAGTATCAGCGTTAAGCGTGACGTGAGCCTTTGAGTATGTGTTTCCTCTAACATTCGCTATCCAAACGTCGTATCCAGCGTTTGATAGAATATAGGCGAGACTTTTATCTGGACCTGCCATGATCCAATCTGCAGAACTGCCAAGAAGACCATGGTGTAGAAGCACAGTTTTTCGAGGAACTTCATGACTTTTACTGTCCCGTGAATATGGTATTCTATGTATAGTAAGAATGTAACCGTCCTCAGTTACGATGGTGTGCGATTCAGACACGTACCCGTGCAAGGCTATCAATTGTGGAGTACTCATTTGTACGCTGGGGTCTTTGTCATTGCACGAGTATTCTAATTTTTTGGGAGCGATAGAGTCAAATACCATATGCCCATTTTGTTGTGCACTGTCAACATAGCTTTGAAACCTTTTTTTCATCTTCATATGCTTGTCTTCATTGGCGGTCTCTGGTTCAGTTTGATTTCTCATACCAAGATACGAAGTTATTTTGTTATGAACATTATTGACGTAAAATTGTCTAATGCTGCGTCCTTTAGAACGAACATAATCGGTTATACGAGACGTCTTATCTGTAAATGTGCCTACAAGAGTTTGTGGCAGCCAGTCAGTGTATCGACACTCGCTATTTTGTATTAGAACAATTGTTGTAAACAAAATTACAAATACTTTCATGTTTAAAATTGAATTGTAAACGACGTTCACACAACCAGTTGTTAATGGCACACTAAGCTAAATTATCTTTGATACGATTAATGTGTCATCACCAAAGCATGTAAACAATTATTGTACTAGATATTACCATAACTTTTAACTGTTATAAATATTTTATAAATAAAAACTACTTAGGTACTTATTCTCTCGTCTCGTAAGTATCATGCTGGGCCTACAAAGTAGCATTTACAATGTCAATCATAAGTAAGTTATTAAAAAAATCATTATTTTAAAATTTAAAGAAGCTACTGTGTTTACTACTTGTTGTATATTTTTTTGCCTGAAAGATGTACACGTATTTGATTGTTAAGTAGGTATGTGCCTATGGTGGTCCTTTGGAGGGTCTCGGTCCTACCTAGGGGGCATAGGACAATAAGTCAAGTAAGTGTAGATGTGCCTACGTAGGTCCATTTTTAATTTTATCCATTTTTAATTTTATGCACTATATGTAATAAAAAAATTCAAATGCTAAAGCTAGACAAATCAACAATTTTATATATTATATCTATCGATATTTTTGTTAATGTCTTTTACTTTATATTTATAATATTTTTTCCACGATAAATGTAATGAATCATACATGAACGTTGGACTTTGGTACAAATAGCCTGGCTTATTAGTATTACTATTTCTAATCTAGGAAGGAAGCAAACGCAATATAGCGTGGCGTTAAGTTCCGCTACTCAACAAGCAATGTGTAAAATTCTCTCTCTGACTATAGCTTTTTTCCGTACAGCAACGCTATCTGAGAAAAAGTAGGAAGCTAAAACAAATACTTATAGCTGAATAAAAAGACATATTTAGAAACCGTATAAAAATTCGAACGGAGCAGGATTGGAATCCACGCCTCTTTAAAACCGTTCAAACGCTCTGACCTATAAGCCATGCGTTCTACATCCGACTATTTCGAAATACTTATATATAGCCCTTCACAATTAGCTAAAATCAACCATAGTGATTTGCCTCCCATTCATTTCGACAATTCTTTTCTTGCTCTCAGCAACACAGTCAGGAATCTTGGTCTCCTTCTAGACAACCCCTTTTCTTGGACTGTGCAAATCGCTGAAGTTAGTAGGGTAACCCGGTGAACTTTGTACCGCCTCAGAAATAAATAATGTGTCAAAATTCATCATTCAGAAAACGTAATTTAATTTTTATATTTTACCTATATATAGATACCACCGCATAGATTAAGGAAACTTAGTGACTTTTGACTCCGATTTCCGTTTTCCATCTATATAAAGACAGTATATTAGAATATTTTTTAGAATAATTAAAAAATAATAACGTCATTTAACAGATTGTTGGTAAAATCGATAAAGAACGCCATCTACATAAAAAACAGATACTATAAAGACTTCTACTAGATACTTCAGAATGCAATATTGGTTAGATTAACTAATAAAAGCATTTATTCATTCAAAGAGGGCACTACTTAAAGCTTTGCAAGTTTATGATAAATTAAATTTTTTACTTTTTCTTCGATTATGACACGCAAATATGAATTCCACAAACCCAAAGTGCTTCGTCTGTAGAAAACATATAATAAAAAAAGAATATTTGAAGAGCAAAATATGCAAGGAAGTGTACGATTTGTATTGTGGGTATGTTAGTCGAAAAGTATTTAGTTCAATGGAACGAACAATGGAAATGCCCAGAATGTTTAAATAAAATACCTAAAATGGGTAGCATAAATACTCCGACAACTTCCGGCTAACTACCCCAGGTACAATTCGAAAATGCCTAGATGTAATATGATATCAGAGCTAAAAGCTTATATGGTGCAATTGATTCAGAATAGCATGCAAGGTATTAGAGAAGCAATTAGTGACCTAGCAAATACCATTTCTCTACTTCGAAATAATAAAGAACATACAACGATGCGATGTTTCAGCTTTAGAACATACTATAGAACATCACAAAGCTGACATTTCTGAGTAAGATTAACGTATCCTATTAAATGACGTTGAAAGAGCATGGTGCCCAAAACACCCAGTCCAACTCCATTCATCTCGTCCTCTCCATTGCCAAAAAAATCGGCGTAGACCTCGATAAATATGAAACCGTTAGTGTATATCGAATAGGTCCTAAAAGCTAGTAGCTCGGGCTCGGCGGGTTCCGTAATCTTACAACTGAAAGCTTAAATTTACCCGGACCAGCAAACTCGGTGTACATCAACGAGCGGCTTACAAAACATGATGGACTCTTACGTAAGTTGGAATTTTGTTTTTATATATTTTTTCGCATGCTGTATATTTATTCTCTTGTGCTAATAAATGTTTTTTATGATTATTATTATTAAATTAAATGGGATTTATGGCTATTATTGCCAGAACTGACCATAACAAGCATAACTTCTTAATTCTTTATTAGGGTTGTTTCGATAATATCGGGTTTAATGAACCCAAAAAATATTGTAATTAAATAGAAAGTAACATTAAATTTGTGAATATGATAGAACCAAACCGAAATCGAAACTGAAAAAACTATAATTGTTGTTCAATATGATTCATGATTGATATGACTGATATATAATTTAACAGTTTATGAAATTATAAATTTATGTATAACCAGCGACCCTTTTGCCTACGTAAACTACACGACTATTTGCTTTTTTCGACATTCCTGAGATTAGCGTGCACAAACAAACAGGCAAACAGAAAAGAAAAAATATAAAATATTTTTTAATTATAAATGCTATTGTATTGATAAATGCCCGTTATAATATTTTTTTTCATATATCTTCTATGAACAGACAGCGATCAGTTACATTTATTTTATATGCATATATGTGTGCACCTTTTGTGATTCGCACAAACCAGCTTCTGTTGTGACTTAGCTCCTTTTTAGCAGAGATTGTTATTAGCAATAAGACCGCATTTGCACGCTTTGTATTTTATTATGTAACCTTTTTATTATTTTACTTTTATAATATTGTGTGCAATAAATAATTTCTTTCTATCTAATTATATTGGAATTAACGTCAAAAACAATATTGTATTGAATGGTGAATATAGAGTTTAAAGAATGTTTTAATTTGTATATCGATACTAAATTAGGTTAAATTCTAGAGTAGTAAAATTATTTTTAAAGTTATTATAGAATATATTATCTGTATTTTTCAGTTACAAATGTAAAACCTGTGTGCAAACTTAAAGCCTAAATTCACTTTTAAATTGAATTAAAAAAAATTTTAAATATTATATTAGTAATTTTTTTATTTTATTTTTTTTATTGCAATTAATTTTGTTAGGTGGCATTTTCCCGCGTATCAGGGTAGTCAGAGAACCTAGTGTCAAGACACTACAATCTCCACTTTCCGCCCGAATTCGTGAAATTGTGTGTTAAGTGGCGGAACTTATTAACTTTAGTCTTGTCACGAGAGCGAGCAGAGTAATGAAAAAAATTTAAACATAATCATTTCCCCGAGAAGAATCAAACCCAAAACTCATTCGTCACTGCAGCGCAATGACCTGGAACTAATGTAAACAATTATTATTTTCTACATACTCGTACTCAAATACTTTTACTTTATAAACACAGTATTTTATGTGATAAGTCACTGTTCTCCATTTAAAAGACATTTCATGTTAGGTCTAATAGATAGCAGAACACAACGCCGCGCTATGCGAGATAAAGCGAGAAGCCGTGGAAAAATAATAATTAAAAAAAAAACCAATACGTGCGTACTTCTTTATTTCATAGTATAATTTAAATAGGTCCGTTATATATAAGCATGTCATAGTCAAGTTTAATAATAATTGAATAACGATTATTCGTTACTAATTAACTTATCTACTAATGTGATATAATGTTCAATAGTGACTATATTATAATACTGATAAAAAGTTCACAATAGAAATATATGAAAATAAATAAAATAGCATATACCTATAACGTACATTCAAAATTAAATATCAAACATAAAAGTAATTGAATAATTTCTTCTAAAATCACTAATATAAAATAAATAAATATATCTATTATATAATAAATTAAAGCCTATTTAGCTTTGGTTTTGGCGGATTGCATTCAAAAATTTAATTTCAATCAAAAAATTATAGTTGGGGCCACATGTTTAAATGTTCAATAATTTTCTATATCATATACATATAAATTAACAATTAGTTAGATGGAATGATGAGAATGGGGTGTTTTAACACTAGATTCTCTCTGCCTACTCATCACGCTATATGGAAGGAATGCGTGCAGTTAAAAAAAAAATTGCAAACAGTCCTAGGTTCGATACAGTTACACAGTTAATAATCTTATATTTATTGAATATTACACAATTCTTGTTCAAATATCAATAACAAGAGAATCACAATTCAATTTTGAATAACTACTTCTTAAATCACAATTTTCTTTGATTATAGCCCTACAGAGATATATATAAAAAAGTTTTTTTTTAAAAAAGAACAAAATATCTATATTGCACAAAAAATACATTAAACAGAAAGGACAAAAACAACTATACAGCAGCTACGTTATTAAGCGCACTAGCTGTGCCCGCGGCTTCGTCCGTATTATATCATCTATCTGGTAGTGTAAGTCCCGTCAATATCGGTCCAGCCATTTCAGAGATTAGCCTGAACAAACAGACATACAGACAGAAAAAAGTTTTAAAAATGTAATGTTGGTATATGCACCGTGTTACATACATACAAATTCAGTAAAAAGTAGTTATTTTAATATTACAAACAGACACTCCAATTTTATTTATTGGTATAGATATAGAAGATATAATTTCTTCTTTGACAACATTCTCAGTATATATTAAAATACTGAGGCCAGCGTGCCGCAATTGGAACGCATACTGACTGTGAACGCGATGGTTGTGGGTTCGATCTCTACCTTAGGAATGATTATATTTAAAAATATTTTAATTCTCCGTTTTAGTAAGACCGGGCCAAACGGGCCTAAAGTGGAGAACGGAGTATCTGAACACTAGGATATCTCTGCTTATAAGTAATATTTATTCATATGTTCTGAAACTCTTATTGCCTACATATATCAAACTGTTACAGTATCTGAGAATGGCGGAGCTGAAACAAAAGTGAATATTTCTCTAGAACATAGTTCCATGTAATAATTTGGCCAACTTACTATGTCCTTGATTGGAAGTGAAGTGGAAGTGTTTATTTTTATAAGCTACAGTCGATACCACAAAAATTAATCAAATTGTACAATAACTTGACATCCTCGCACAGTTCATCAAAGTTATCAAGATTCCAATTTATTATTTCTTCCTCGAGATGTTTTGGTTCGAGATTATCATATTCTTCTCTGTCTGAAATTTTGATTAAAAAACTACATAGACATATATTATTTTTACATTTTAAAGTGTGTGAAAGTGTGTGTGTGCGGTCGGAGTGCGTGGACGGTTTTCAAGAGGCGCGGGTTCGAATACGTTACGTTTACGTTTTCTAAAAAAGTGGCGGAACACCGATTGATTAACTGCTTGAAATATTTAAAAAAATTAAATCAATAGTCATAAATTGGGCCAAAACAGACAGGAAAAAACTAAGTACTCTCAGCCTACCCTACTACGGGGAATGTGTCACACAATAAAAATATAAAAAAAAGAAACATACCATCGACAATAAACCAACCACTCAATTCACAAGCGGCAACATTAAAAGCTCCCAAATAAAGTGCATCCACACTACTTTTCCGAGGATAAACTATTAGTCTTATCCCTTCTTTGCCATCCAATGACAAGCCTCGTGTAATAAAAATGTTATGTGGAATTAAATTTTTTATTAAATAATCAAATAATTTGAATATTTCATCAATTTCATATTCTGGTGCTATAAAGAAGCAAAACGCTGTCGCTGGGTGGGAGTCGTCCAAAGTGTACACTAAACTCGCTAAATGGTGACACTCCTGAAAAAGAAAGTTCATGGAAAATATTTGTACTAAATAAATGTCGAAATAGGAAAGCATTGAAAACGTATAAAGTGTTGACAACATAGTTTTAGTTTTATTATTCAAATTTTATATTTTGTATCAATAAGTGATGGGAGTGTGATTGGATAATTATAATATTTTTTAACAGTTTATTATGTAATCATTTAAAATTAAATACATAGTATAAAATAATTTTTAAAATTTATTAACAATTTTTAACTCATTTTAAATGAGATAATTTACTCCGCGTAGCTACATACCTTGGTATTCGAAATTACATTTTTAAAGGAAACCTGGCGTTTTTAACACTTTACAGTGGTCTGTGGTCAAAGAAGTTCATTTAATTTCAGTCTTTTTCGAAATTAGATTTTTTGAAATATTCCCTTTATCAACTATGGGTGGGTGTCTTCAGATGCCCTTATACACGCTGCGTTCACGTCTATCGTTATTACATACACTACATTCATTAAAGGAAGCCAATCTATATAACATTTGAATAATATACCCTTCAAATGATGGTTAAGCAGATTGAACCAAAGATTATTAATAATATTTTCAATTTTGTTACTCTCATATTAAGTTTGTCAATAAAATATACAAGTAAATAAAAGAATTAAATAACTTACAAAAGTAAATTTCAAATTTATTGTACTTACCAAAGTTTCAACAGGAAGAGTATTCTTCTCAAGAAAGAGGTGAAAATGAAGATGGTTAACTGATGCTAAAGCACATAAGCTGTTGAATGCAATCCTTAGTTCACTAAAGAATTGATGACAAAAGTCAATAAATAAAATATTGATAAGATGCTGCTGGTTAATTACGAAAGTTTCTTTAAGGTTTAAATTTTATTACCATGTAAACTATGATATATCAAAATTTCAAAATCAATAAAGGTGTCAGCTTCATGCTTTTTCCCACATAGCAGCTTAGTCGGAGAGTAGATTCTCCATATTCTGCCCGAATTCGAGACATTGCGTGTTGAGTGGCGTTTCAAGGTCGCGTTTTGTTTTATTCACCAGAGGAAAAATTAAACTCATTTAAGCATAACCACTTCCCCGAGTGGGAATTGAATCCACAACCGATTGCGATTAATGTTCACCACTGCACCACAATGGCCTTAACAACGAAAGTGACTCATCACATTACAAAATTAGGATTATACTTTTGCATCATTCTTTAAAAGAACTTATAACTATATTTTTATTAAAATAATTGGACAGTAAAATTATTATAAATTATATTTTTACTTTTATTCCAAAATAAAACTGAATGTTACTTCCTTTTACACTATGAAATTTTAAATGAATGAGTGAAATTTTCTAACCAAATTTTATTACATACTATTCTATACAGAATAGCATAAAATGAAAATTTTAAAGTTTATTATTATTTATATGCATTAAGAATCTTCATATATGCAAAAATTCAAGAATATGACAAATTATATTTATCCTAGCACATTGTGCAAATTATTTCATACATAGGGAAATGGTAATAATAGATATCAATATCATAAATCATGTCCCGTTTAGCAGGACTGGCAGAGAGAACATCATGTCAAGACACTTTGGTCCTCACTTTCTGCCAGAGTTTGACACATCATATGTTGAGTGGCAGAACTTAAAGCCTCCCTTTATTTTGATCACCAGAGCAAAGAATTGAACATAATTTAAATATAATAATTTCCCTGAGTAGGCATTCATTCAAACCCACAGTTACTGTAAGAAGCTGTTCCATTGCACCACAATGGCCTCATTGTCAATTATAAAGTAATTCATTTGACTCTTAATGGTTTATTTGTAAACTTACCTCTCTTGTGCCATTAGTATTAAATCTATTGCCAATTTTAAGGTATCTTTGGTAATGATTTGGGGCAAGCATTTGTCTATTGAAGGACAAAGTAGTGAATGGAATCTTGATATAGGACTCACATTCACTAGTGCTGTATGAGTATCTGAAATTTATGAAAAATTTATGTAATTTAAATTATGTGTTTACTGTATCAATTGTTTTATAATCAAAGAGACAAATATGATAACAATAGTTATTATAAAAACTTAAAATTTATAATACTCACCGCTGGGCTGTTCTCTCATTATAAACATTACTTCTTGTTTACATACTTTGTTAAAATTAAATTCTTCGTGATTAAAAGGTTGAAGCAATTCCAAAATCTCTTGTGGTAATCTACGCTTTCTGAATCTATTTAAATTTAACTGCAAAATACAAAAATGTAATTAACTTATTAAAACATATTTTATATTTAATAACCATTTGTTGTTGTTTAATATCAGTTTTATGCAGTCGTTCACAATTAATATATAAGTTTTAAGAGATTAAAAATATAAAATAGTCAACAAAGGTACCTGCAAAAAATACTTCCCTACAAATTTCTCACAGTCACACTCAATATTGTAGCGAAAAACATTGGCGCAGGTATAAATATCTTGCCATTTAAGTTTTATAAGTTCTCCAAGCTTTGTAGTTTTAATATCAATTTCTATATCTGTATAAGGTATTGGTTGGTAAAAAGTAAACACCATTTTAAAATTTTAACTTCTATCAATATCATACAATTATTATTCAGTAATTTTATAAAATATCAGTAACGACACACTTGTTTAATGTTAAATTATTTAATTGCTGCTCTAATTGTAATGTAAAAACATTAATATAGATTATTGATTAGTTTCATCTAGTATAAATTTTGCTTATTGATTTACTGCACAATGCACAGTACGGAAGGCAGTGTTGCCAGTGGATATTCAAATATAAGACGAAACGACTGAAAATGTCGTTTTTTTGCGATAAAAGTAACATTACACTATTTCACATGAACAATCATTGATATATTTTTTATATTTACACGTTTCTTACACTCATTGTTTCGTTTTTTTGTAACTACACCTAAAAATATTTTGGCGTTACTTTTTGTTTTTGTTTGTTATCTAAGGGGCGTAATTCATCAATATGCCAAATATTTTACTGTATTTTCAGGAAAATCGCTTTATTTTTTAATTTCTAATTAGCGTGCTATTTTTTTAAATGTGGCTATACTACTTAATTATATTCATTTTAATAATTGATTGTGTGATTTGCGTGCTACTGGTATTATACTATTGGACTGGTTCCATTTAGTTATTAAAATGAATTATACTGAAAACTTTTAAATATTTTATGTATAAATTGGTCAATGCGAATGCTTACACATTAAAAAGTGTAACATAATTACACATCAGAATTGAAAAATATTTATTTCGAAATATAGTTCAGAACTACTATATTTTTATACTCTTTAACACACAGTTTTTTTAAGATATCTCTGTATCATTGTGCATCCTTTTATGTACCTATTATACAGATTTCTATAAAAAAATGTGGTAAAATAAGGTTGTAAATGTTTAAGTAACAATAGATATATGTGGATGATTCATAATATAAATGCATAAAAAATGATGTGGTAATCTTAGATAACTGAATGTTAATACACAAATTGACAGTAAAAAATAAATAATTTATTATTCAACATATTTCATTTTCACTTTATTGGGATTTAAGGGATTGTTCTCATCATAAAGACACAGTATATCAATAATTTTTTGTGACACTTTTGCTGCTTCAAATGAATTCAGTTTGCATAATTTTTTTGTAACAGCTTTTCCAACTTTAGAATATTTTGTACTTTCCAAGCCAAATACATCATTTTGGACACCTTTGAACACATTTACTAGATTATCTGCTAAACTTCGACATGTCATAGAATTTGTTGATACATTTGCCTCAGACAACTGGTCTTGTTCAGTATAAAATTCTCCTTCTGCTGCCACATTTAATTCATCTTGAAAACTATTCTGAAAAAAATATTAAAGCTCAATATATTGTGACATTAGTAAATTTGTATGTTGTTGAATAGGTAAAAAACAATTTTGACTTGTATGTTTATAATTTTTGGATATTGCTAGTATTATAAGTTTTACCTATTATATAACTTATTAACTACCCTGGTCTGGTGACAAAGTGCCAGACTTTATCACTTGTTAGATTAGATTCTACTACTCAATATACAATGTCAGTAAAAGTAGGAACAAAAAATTTAAGAATAGTATCTTTAATTTTATTTTATGTGTTTATTTTGCTCTATGCAAACTAACAAAATACTTTAGCATTACATACCACTGCTTCTACATTATCCATAGTATCTGATGCAACTTTTTCTGCTCTGTTTACTTTTCTAAGAAATTGACATGCATCCCACAAATGCCAATTAACACGATACTCCTACAATATTTATTATAATATAAACAATGTTTTAATATGATTATTTCATACCTTATTATTATTATAAAATGTATTTTTTAATAAAACATCACATCACATATTTCTTTCTAATTACATACAAAACATTAAATTTAGATGTAGAATATTCAAGAACAGTATTATTATTTTAAATACATGATAAATTTTTATCATCAACATTAAAAAGGTTACCTCGCCATTATTTTTTGCTTTACTGGCTTTAATTTTCCTTAAATAATTAGAATACGTAGATCTTATGTTCGTCCATCTATCCTTCACTGCTTGACCTGTAAATTCATTGCCATATTTAGCTGCAAACTCCGCGTAAGTTCTATCTCGATGTTCTACTGATGTGTACTTTGAATGTTTTGGATTCCAAATGTTTGGTTTGCTGTGTATATAGTTTACCAATCTTAAATTCATTTTTCTTGTCCAAAACACTTTTTCTTTGGCAAATTCAGATATCATTATAAATTCATAGAATGATGGACTACGTAATTGGATTATGTTTTATAATGCTACATAACAGTTTATATCGCATATTGTAACTAATAAGCGAACCATAATAAGTAACAACAAAAGTGAAGTTTCTAATATGACATAATATGTCACTTGAAACTTGAATTGTTATAGTCCGTTTCAATATACGCAGAAACTTTAACTTTATGAACAATAAATATATATATATATATATATATATATATATATATATATATATATATAAAATTCTAAACGATTTCCATTTTTATCGCATTTAACAAAGCATATCAATGACTTAGTAATGGTAATATTTGACAAGTATATTTGACATTTTTACTTAATTATGTATATATTTGAATATTTTCCTATTTGCGCATTCTCGCATATCGCGAAAGATGATAACTCATCTTCATCATCCCGAAAAACCTTATTGTGTGAATATTTCTACTCTCTGTTCAATTACTAATTCCGACACGTTGCGCAAATCTAATTACTTCAATTGTATGGTGGATGGTTTGGTACTATAGTACCTAAGGTACCATACTATAATGGTACCTACTCTAAGAGTAGCATATTATTATACTCTAAGGTACTATATTATAATCGTTGGATAAGATGTATATATATCTCATCTCAGAAATATGCGCCGACGTGTCTTTTTATGTGTTGAAAATTACCTAGAACTAAATTTTAATCCATACCACGTCAAAATAATTAAATGGTTTGTGACTTGTAAATATGACTAAAGAAAACTCAAATAGACAAAGATCAATCCTGCAATCATTCCTTTATAATAATTACGTGACTACTGAAACATTATGAGTATTGAATCAATATAATTTAATCTTTTATCAGTAATCGTTTATCCTTAAATCTCTCATAAATAATCCTTTTACATGTAGGTCAAGTATAAATTTATATAGTTAGGTCATTAACCTGCTACAAAATTTAACAAGGTTAACCGTTCGCATTTTAATTACACCTAGCAATCCACTGCTTATAAATTCTTTGTATGTAAGAAATACTTTTTTTGATAATATGCTTAAGTATTTGTAAATTATATTTCCTAAATATATATTTATATATATTTTATAAAATTGTCTAATACAATATGTGTACATAATAAATTAAATGTGTTTTTATTATTATAAATATCATATAATATTAACTATGCACTAAGTATTAAATTAATCAAGTTGTAGTTGTATTTTCATGGGAATTTCATAGGTTTTAAAATTCACGTTATAATTTTAAACGTTATTCCTAAATAAGCTTATAAAATATATTAATTTTTTTGGAGTTAAATCTGTTAAATCGGTCGTTCGCCGTTACGTTGTGATTAATTTAAGAAATTAAAAACAAAACGCGAACAATAAAAAAAAAGAGAATGCGTCTGCGAGATTGGCGTCCGCGTATGTGCGAGCAACGGTAAATGTACGATCTCAGTAAGTTCAGTCGTCGATGCGGCCTTAACCGCCATGGGTCGTTCGCTACGTTCGCTATCAGCTTACACCCGCCCGTTCGTGCCCATAAACTGCCGTCCGGCTACGACAGGATGTCCATTTTCAAAACGCCAACGTTCCCAAATTGCCCCAGCCGCTTCCCTAACCGAGGAAATTTTTGCAAACGCGAAACCCTACTCTGAAGTTCCTGGACCTAAACCCATCCCTATCTTGGGTAATACGTGGCGAATGGTCCCTGTTATAGGGCAGTTCGATATTTCTGAATTTGCTAAAGTCACAAAATTATTCCTAGAAAAATATGGTCGGATCGTGAAATTAGGAGGACTTATTGGAAGACCGGATTTATTATTCGTATATGATGCGGACGAAATTGAAAGAATGTACAGAAGAGAAGGACCCACTCCTTTTAGGCCAGCGATGCCGTGTCTCGTAAAATATAAATCTGAAGTGCGAAAAGACTTTTTTGGGGAACTACCCGGTGTTGTTGGAGTGTAAGTACATTTTTTTTAAATACATACCATTTTTAAAAGTATTATTTGTAATGTAAATTTCTTAATATACATGTAGTAGAAATAATTTAAAAAAAGTTAAACTAAAATAATATATTTTTCTTATTTACATAAAAACATCGTCTCTTTTGCCATTCAATCAACTTTCACTTTTGTGATTCACTACGGGCTACGGCTATTTGACAGTCTCTGAATATTTTTGATATACCGTTAAAATTCCGTAATATAATGTGGAATAATATGCCAATTTTTTAAGTTATATATTTAATTATATACAAATACATACATAAATATATGTCCTACCCTTTGAGCATAATGCATAGATAAGGGTCAATGAATGTGGGGCGTCTATGGAAAAGGGTATATGGAATTCAAGTTATTTACCTAATTTCTTTTTTTGCTTTGCGAAATGTGTGACAGACTTTCAATTTTTTTTGTGTCCACTTTTAACAATGCGTGCTATACTTACGTATAAGTACATATTTAAATTTAAGAAAGGAAATATGAAAACTTTTATAGCGTGTCAATTAGTTGAGCGCTGCGTTGCGTTCCGCCACCCAACACGCAATGTCTTGGATTCGTGCGTTATGCTGAGAACGAAGTGTCTTGACAATAGGTTGCGGGAAAAAATATGAAGCTGCTTTGTATATATATAATGGTCGTGGCACACATACATATATATATATATATATATATATCCTGTTCACAATATGAACTGACAAAATATAAACTATTTTAGATACTCTGTGAAGGGTTGCGGAACCTTACGCCGGTCTTTATTTAATTAGAGGGCTCCCTCAAAATATTTTAATATCCTCCAAGTGGTGATTGACATCGCTAAGATGGCGTCAAATATATCTAAAGTAAAATAAGTAAGTAAAATAAAAATATATCAAAGTTTAATTATATACAATAATGCCGCTTAATGGCTGCCATGTACTAAATGACAGATAACTTTCGAAAAAGAATACAAAGAAGAACTTGTACTGGTTTGTTAAAAACAGCGAAAGTGACATTATACAAGTGACATAAATCTTTTATGTTTTCATACGGCTATTTACTATTTGTTCAGACGTACTCTAGCTCTAGGTTAAATGATCTGTGCATGTATGAATAGTAATGTAAAACGAGTACGCAACTAAGACCTAGGCAATGAGGCGTTGCGCAATTTATTATTTTAGTACTAATTTTAAAACTGCTTAAAAACAATATATATTTTGTTTACAATTAAAGCTATTTGGGTCATTCAACTTTTGAGGTACTCCTTTGAGCGTGAACGAAAATAAGCATTAGTTTAAAATGCATATAGATATTTTAATAAACCGCTGCCATAACTTAGCCAATTAGTTGTATGTTCCGTTTTAAATAGTAGCTGCAATGGTTTCATTATAATTTTAGCGATATTTTCAAATTTGTACTTATTTTTACAGTTCTTGAAAACATAGTGTATTTGTATGAAAATTGATTCTACCTAATTCGACCCTGCGTTAGTAACGCATAAAGAAGATAAAGTGTCATAGTTGTTAATATAACATTGGTATTGTAGCATCTACTACTAGTAATGATTTGTATGAATGTTATTTTGATAGTGAAATAATATAATTGTTATATTTTTATTGTAAATAGGTGATAATAGGTTGTTTTTGTAATAAAACTCGTTTCATTCAAAAACTCATAAGCAAAACTTTTAGTTTAAATTTAAAAGTACTACAATTTTAGCAATCTTTGCTAAATTCCACAAATACTATCATAGTTTTTTTTCAGCTTCACACTTTATATGCTCCGTATAGCAGGTTAGGCAGAGAGAAACTAGTGTCAAGACACTGTGTTCTTCACTTTCCACCCCAATTTGATATATTACTTGTTGAGTGGCGGGACTCAAACAGAAATAATCACCAAAGCAGAGAAATGAAAATAATATAAATATAATCATTCCCCCGAGTGGTAATCAAACCCACAATCAATCGCGATTACAGTCCGACGACGTCCCAATGCGTCCCACCACGATGACCTCTAACTATATTACTTAAAGTAATACGCTATTTATAGAATTCATTTGCCCTTATATTTGTTCGTGTATTATTTGTAAATATAACATTTTGTTCTTGAAAAGTGTTAAGATGACAATGCCATACCTACTGCGCTAATATTAAAATACACCAATTATTACCAGCTATTATCATGTATGATACATACATACATATATTCAAGTGTTAATTCCCACTTGATCTTGACATCATTGTTCAGAACTTCACTTTTGTGTTTATTTTAAAGATATTAAAAAGTATAATGTCAAAGACCTCATATAGGTATTGTTTGGTTGCTTACGGTATTTTAATTTAAGAATAATTTACACATACATCTATAATATATACAAAATTATAAATGTACAATAATCATGAATCTTTTAAAAAGATCTGATAAAATAGATAAATTTAAATACTGTTTGATTATTTATTTGTTTACATCCATTTTTTTACAAGCTAATCAAACTATATTTGAAAGAGCCATGCGTTCTCCATCCAGCTACATTGAAATTCTTATACGCTTATTACAACTTATATTTGTTGTTAGCATCTCTGTAGAGAGATTTTTACAAATTTCCGCTACCCAAAGATTATTCTACGAACAATCGACTGGCAAGAGAGATTGTTATTTATTAAATATATATTTTGTTAACATTTTTTAAAGTGTTATTCCCACACTAAGGAAATTGAAAAAGCTAACAACAAATATAACTTGTAATAAGCGTATAAGAATTTCAACGTAGCTGGATGTAGAAAGCATGGCTTAGCGGTCAGAGCGCTTGAACGGTTTACAAGAGTTTCAAATTTTTATACGTTTTCTAGATATGTCTATTTCTAATAGATCCATATATTATTTTCATGTGACGAGACTCCATTAAATCCAAGAATCTGTCCAAGGTTTAAATTAATCTATTTTAACCGGACTGATTAATCCGGTTAAAATGTCCACAATGTTCAAGTTCACATGATTATGTGTATTAAGGTTTTAGAAATTAAATTTAAAAACCCGACGGTTCGAACATTTTACAGAAGTACGTTGTCACACGTAGACAGTTTTTGAAGTCAAATATTTGCGAGAATTATACGTGATTGTTTCGTTTAAGACGAAGGAGCTTAATAAATTGCGCCCATATAAAAATATAATTATAATTTAATATATTTGTAGATTTTTAATTCCGTCACAGCTTTAAATTTAGCAATTCAACTAAAAGTATACTTTTACATCTCTAAAAACTAGCAGATAAGTTTAGAAACCGGTATGGGTTGGTCGCAGTAGATGTAGGCCAAACTACATTTTTACAAAGTTTCTCTTTGCCTTTAATCTTTTTTTGACTTCATTTTTGCCTCTTCTGATTTACCTACTTCTTAGTGAGTAATTATAATAATTTATACATATAATAACAATGTAACAGATCGCTATTTGAACATGAAAGATTAATGAAAAAAATATTATTGGGGGCATTTATCAATATAATAGAACCCAAAACAATGATTTTTAATTTTCTTTTCTCTTTCTGTTTTCCGTGTGTTTGTGCACACTATTCTCAGAAACGGCTGTTTTGTGGTAAACTTTCCTTAACATTTAGTGTTTACCTTATTTCAATCAGTTCATAAACAAAAAGTTACAAGCATTTAAAGTGTAAATTTAAGCAGAATTTGTGAGTTAAGTGAGAACGCGGCGGGCAGAAAAATTAAATAGTTTAATCGTGTATTTAGGCAGGCGAAGCCGCGAGCGGGTCGAAAGGAACATAATATTATTATTTGTATTGGAAGCCATCGTGGCTCAAAGCTACCATATAATATATTGTTCGCTGGTAAGTAGTACAAAAAAAAATCTTCTGAAAGAGCTTTAAACCCATATCTGTCGCACTTATTACATTATATGAAGTATCTCAATGTTTTTTTTAAATATCTCAAACAAAATATATGATTAAAAATATTCAAAATATATTTCTAAAGCTAATATCATGATTTCATCGCCTATTAATATGAATTGTTATTTTACCAATAAAATTTGTTATTGCATCGTAAAATATTATAGCACTACTTTACAGTCGTTGTATTTATATTTTATGTTTGAATTTAATTCACATGTAGTAGCTATTTATTTCGTTATCTTACATAAGAAAAATTAGACATCCAAGGTCCAAGACTCTAAAAAAAATTGAAAATTTACACACGCGATTTCGAACCCACACCCTACACTCAATAATATAAGCCAGTTTCACAAACACTGTGCCAAATCAAAAAAGGTAACAAAGCCATGATATATCTGAAGTGATATTGGTTTTACCAGAGTGAAGCGAAAGCGTTTCTATCAAGTATCTAAGAATAACATGAGTCGCATACAGATGACTATCATTATATGATTTCTAGTTTTTTGTAATACAACAAAAACATTGTAATTTCTTTGATATAAGAATTTATAATTTAAAACTTTATAGGTTAAGTAAGGTGAAGTTATTAGTTTTTAAATATATGCTTTTTGTACAATGTAGTGAAAGTAAATAAAATTGATAGTTAACAAAGGTGGACTTATGGTTATGTCTAGACGAGATCTCTTCCAGCCGACCTGTGAAGGTGAATCAGTAACAACTTGCGGGATTCAATTTAAAAAAAGGAAAAAAGAGAAGAGAAACAGGAATAGAAAAAAAGATTTCTAAAATATGCTTATATACAAGGCGTGCCAAAAGAAATCACCTCATAGGAAAATGCTCTTATTTTTGCAAATGGCGGCCAATTTCAAGTCTGTTTTGACATTTGTGAACTAGCCAGATGTAGAATAGTGTGTGAAAAAATCATGCGATACACTCCCCAAGAATGCGGAATATTCGTGTCTATTTTTCGAAAATAGAAAGAACTACTAAACACGAAACGTCTGTAATTGTCACTAAATGTCTAACTAAGCCTTAAATATGTAAAATGTAAAGCCTACTACATTTACTATACTATAACTAATTATCGCTTAACTTAGTCTTTAAAAAGGAAAATAGTGTCAACATGTTTGTTTTACATAGTATTTCCTTTACAGACAACACTTGTACTGGTTTCTTAACTAAATAAGAACAAGTTTAATGTAAACAGCTATGAGATATTTTTACTATACTTATATGAGTATTTGTTAAGAATTTTCGACATTGCTTAAATTTACAATATCATTATTTGTTTTTTTGATAAAAAAAAAACTATAGTTGTGTGCAATAAATGGTTTAATACATTTATTGAAACGTAAAAATAATCGCATTTCAATTCATGTCGTAAAATAGCATTACGTCTAGCACTTAATTAAGCACGTTTAAGTCAAACAATCATAATCTATATATAATATATATATATATTTTTTACATTGAATATAGAAAATTTTATCGTAAAGTACGATGCATGTGCTGTGTGTGAACCATAGTTCTAGACAAATACTGAAATTAATATAACAAATATTTTCAAAATAAATCCAATGTGAAGTTTTCTTAGAGAATAAGTCAAGATAAAAAGCTTGCTTATGTTTAAGTTTTGTTTATATTTGATAATTTTGTTACTTAAATAGTAACAGAATTATTAAATAATCCAAGAGAATCTAATGGCAATACATTGTAGTAGTTATAACATTTATACCTGAGTTTCTTGGTACAAACTCAGGTTGTCTGTTATGTCGTAATACACGCCACGGTTCTTCTTACTAGAGCGAGGAAATGAAAATAAATAAATATATTTTTACTACCCCGAGTGGGGATCGAACAAACAACTATCGCTTTTCCAGTCAGACGATTTACCACTGCGCCACGGTGACCTTTAAAAAAATTTGATACACGTCCAGTAGATAGAGAACTAATCCATTCGCTTGTTTTACAATTTTTTTAATGTTGAATCAACATAACAATAACTTTTTTAGAATTCTAAAATTCTTTTCCAATTCTTAAAGTGTCGTTCACTCATTTTTATGGTTATTAAATTGTTGGGTAATAAATTTCAATATTTTCAAATTGATTTTAAACGAAAAATTTAAATTTATTTTATTTCATATTTTTTTAAAAATATTATTTACATTTAAGAGGCTTAATAATGCCTGTATAAGTTACTTTAACAAGCACTGCCAATAATGTGATGAGCAAACACTTAGTACAGTAAACACTTTAGAACTCTACCTTGTAATATGAATATTTGTATTGTATTTTCGCTAAACGCTTATTTAAAGTAGACATTCCACTAATTTACGTGATATGTGTGTATATTTTTATGTTACACAAGTATATTTTTGTTATCTTGACATATTTATCGTTAATTTTGGTCCATTTTGCACGGAGGAAAGAGAGTTTCAGTTTGTTTTATCAGGCGTTAGAATATTGTTATTTTATTTTACTTATTTCTAGCTAAAATAATGATTTTCAGCAAAAACTTTGTAGTTCTACTAACTACTTTCTTTATAAATGTGTTTTTTATTAGTATACTGTAAACGTTTGAATATAATAATGAAATTAATAAGTAACTGTATTACTTAGACAGTCCACTTTTTACTGTGCTTTTAATAATTAATCAGTTAGATCAAAGGTGTAAAAATTAATTAAGGTTCTTTGCTTGCTTCATGCTCTTTATCGCATAGCAGTCTAAATGTAAGCGCGGTAGTTGTGGTTGTGGGTTCGATTCCTACTCGGGGAAATTATTATTTTTATTCCTCGACTCTGGTGACAAAATAAGCGCGGCGTTGGGATCCGCCGCTTAACACTCAATATCTCGGATTCAGGTGTAAGTGGGAAATGGAATGTCTGGACACTAAGTTCTCTCTGAATACCCTGCTTTGCAGGAAAAAATACATATGTATATATACGTTAATAAATTAGATAATCGTAGGTTTAGTCTGTAATGTAAAACTGCTTACTTAATATAAAAATTAATATTTATTAATAGTTATAAGTAAAAGTGTGGTAACGCGACAGTAATAAAAAAATGGCAGTAGGTAATGTTTATAAGATGCATAAATGCAATGGCATGTAGATGAGACATTTAAAAAATAATAAAAAAGACGACAAAGGAAACCTTGGATTGGCTTAAATATAGTAAACATCATCAATTCAATGTTTACAAATGAAATTGCAAGAGACTTTTATTATGCACATTACAACTATTATTACGACCTATTCCTAGAGAGACTGAGGATATGATTTGCTTTAATCTGTATATTAATACTCGGAGTTAAAAATATAAATATTAAAATCTAGATTCGCCCTGGATGATTATATAAATATTTTATTTAGTTTGCCTATATTTTTTTCCAAATTGCAGACAAATAAGTGGCGAAGTGTCCATATTCCCACCCACTTACCTTTGATAAATTATAATAAAAACACAGTAAAGGGTTTAAACTGAAAATAAACGCAAAAGACATATTTAGAAAACGTATAAAAATTGTAACACACTTGTGTGTGGAACGCATGGCTTAGCGGTCAGAGCGCTTGAACGGCTTTCAAGAGGCGCAGGTTCAAATCCCGCTGCGTGCAAATTTTTATACGTTTTCTAAATATGTCTTTTTCAATTTCCTTAGTGTGCGATTAAAAAATGTTAAAAAATATATAAATAAACGCAATATTGTAGTATTGTGGTACAAGGAGTTTACATTTAATTAGCAGTAAAATCAATAATATATATTGTAATAAATACTAATTACAGACGATTTTGAGTATTTTTTAAAGTATTATTTACACACTTTGAATAAGTAAAATATTTACAAAAAATACGTAAGCCGGATGTAAAACTTATGGCTGAGCGATCAGAGCGCTTGGATGGTTTGCAAGAGTCAAAATATCTTTCTTCGCTATTCCGTGACAATCTTCTAATTCTCGATTGTTTTTTTTTCATTGTCATTCATATCTCGTTTTTATTCACAAACAGTTATACAACTCAACTCATTGTGAACTAGCAGCAAGATGTTAAGGCGACGTAAAAAAGTTCCTATTAATAACATTATAACGGCTTATTCTCATATGATTTCCGATACCGTAATCAATTGATATGGCATAGCACCGTTCGCTCGGGACGTTGATTAATATTCAAAAGCAAAGCATGCCTCAATTAATTGTGTCTTCCTACTATCTTATTAAAAAATGTTTTATATTTAATCATTCTTTGAGATAATGCTACGAATATATATAATTTAGAAGAAAAAAAAATTAGGTATTGTCTCTGCTGCAATAATATAAGTGAGCATACATTGAACTAAATAATAGTAATATAAGTATGTTTTTATTTTATACATTAGAAGTACAGAGAAAAGCTGAGACAATAGAGGCGAGCATATGCGCATTTTAAAGAAGAACACTACGTTTAGGTCGCAAGTCCCATACGCTGCTACGAGGTCCTCTTTTATTCTCTCTCTCGTAGTCCTCTGCAATTTAATGGGTTGGCTACGGTAAATCCATGCTAAGGAGTATATTATCTGTGCCGATGCATGTACCGCAGTAATTTGCGGTATACATAGAGAGAATCTAATGACAAACGTATCGTATCGTATATATCCCCTAATTCTATTCTAAGTATTAATTCTAATTATTTTTTCTTCTATTCAATAAAAGCAATATCATGCTGGATGAAGAAAGTATTAGTGTATGAAAAGCAAAGGTCAGTCATATTTACATATATGTCACAAATATAAGAAGGTTTGTCAAAATTTTCTAGTTCTAGTAAAGGAAAGTAACTTGAAATTTTTGTTTAGTTAGGTATAGTAAATCTTCAAGACTTCAACTCAGATTTTATATATGTCGTTCGCATGTAAGTGCGGTACCAAGAAATGACAATACAGTAACTAAATAGATCATCAGCATTGTCTCACGAACACATGCGGCCAATCACGTTAGCGGTGTTTCTATTTTAATTCTGACTGCGATTTCTTCATAGCTATGCGGGCAGTCTACATTTTCAATTGATTAAAACTACTTTACCCCATACACATTAGAGATGCAGTGTTTCCCAACGTGTGCAATTAGAATTCTCATACAATTTATACTTATTCATCTAACTGTGAGTTGTGAGTGCAATTCCACTCGGGGGAATGATTATATTTTAATTTCTTCATTCTGGTACCTAAGACGGTGTCGTCATTCAACACGTAGTGTCTCGATTTCGGTCGGAAAGTTGAAAACAAGTCTTTACCTAAAGAAGAAGCTTTACTTCTGAAAGCAATCAAACATAGTTAATATGGACTACAAACAACCGGTAACGAAGGAAAAGATTATATAAGTTAAAAAAATTAAATAATTAAAGATAGAATGGGAGAATTTACAGTAAATTTGGAAAGATACTAAGAAGTTACTAGAGAAATGTTTGGCCGCATGGTCTGATTTTATGGAAACTCTGAACAATATGAATGGGTTAATGGGTTTGGTGGTAAATTGAAGACGGTAGAGAAATTTGACAAAAATAAACACCGGAATATCTCGAAAAGTGCCTAGTAAGTTTTTACAAAAACTTTAAAACATAAGGGAAATCATACATAAATAATACGTAATTTTGTATGAACTAAAAATTTATCGTTCTCCTAACTTGACACTAGTTTCTCTCTGAATATCCTGCTATGCGGGAAAAAGGGTCGAACTAAAGAAATATTCACTGGAGTACACACAATATGTACACTTTGAAACCAGTTACCCGTAGGTACTGTCTGTCGAGTTCTAAAAGATATTCGACAAACCTGTGCCATGACGTAAAATGTTTGATTATTTAATTGTTTTCTAATAACTGTTAGCCATACACGATTCATACATTATTCATATCATAAGCAAGAAAGTGATAATTAATGTCGTCATAGGAAACTTATAGGCACTACCTAGTACTTCCCACGTTACTATTGACTTAGGTTTACTGTTTAGTAGGTTCACATTCCATACGAATTCCAGATATTGCGTGTTGAATTTCATATTCAACACCGCGATTAAATATAATCATTCAAGTATCCGTTCATATATTTTTTAAATAGATCAATTTTAAAAATATTTGTAGTTATTTATTCATAATTAATGTGACAAAAGCACAGATCGGTTTGGAGTAATATCTAGATACATTTTCTTTAGCTAACTTTATAACATAGGTCGTTTTACAGATTTTAACAGGATAGGTAATATGATGACGTGGAGCTTAGTGGTTTGACAGTGTAAAGTGTGAAGCAACGTTAATATCATTTTGAGAATGTATAAATATGTAGTACAAAATTAAATTTTGTCACTTGTTGAGTGTAAGTTGTGCTTATTAACCAGTTTGGTACATATCCTAGAACTGCAAATATACGACGATACTTTACAATATTATTATAAAAACGCATGTATTTAATTTTGTATCGGAAACGAACGTATAGCTTAGTGGACTAAAGATCCTCGATATATGATGCAAAAGGACTCGGGATCAAAACACGAAAGGATTTATTTATTCTAAGGTTATCTAACATTTTATTAGATTATGTTTTTTTATTTAATTAAATACGATAACGTAGATATATTCTTTTTTCAACATTTGGTTGTATCGTCATTTTGCCTTGATAATCTGTAAAGTGTGTTAATGATGTCAATTTCACAAGCGAGTGCTTCTATCCAATGACGAAGTCTTGCTAAACACCTGCTCTGTGTGCTATGAGTATTAATTTTTCAACAAATAACTTAAATATTATAACTTATATATTTCATTAAAATAGATATATTGGAAAATAATTGAATTGGAAAGGAAAAGAATAAAATGAAATTATTATTTACTTTTTCAATAAATTCGTTGTAGGATATTCGTTCTAGATTCTGTTATATTATAATAAATATATTATATAATATAATATAATAAAAAATATAATATAAAATAATAATATAATAATAAATATAATAATATATTATAATACTATCAGACATCTATGAAAAAGGGAATCATAACTGTTATTCAAACATTTATTAAAATTGAAGAACATTTTTAGAAAACGTATATTAATGTAATAAGCGTTTCGACGTACACGGATGTAGAACGTTTCCAAGAGGCGCAGGTTCGAATCCAGCTGCGTTCAATTTTTTATACGTTTGTTTTTGTGTAATACCTTAAAAAAAATTAAAAATATTTAATAAATAGCATTATGTCTCGCCGAAAGATTGTTCTTAGAATAATCTTTGGGTAGAAGAAATGCAAACAACAAAAATAAGTTGTAATAAGCGTATAAGAATTTGGACCGTAGCCGGCTGTAAAACGCCGGCCTGGCTTAGCGGTCAGAGCGCTTGGACGCTTTCCAAGAGGTGCGGGTTCGAATTCCGCTGCGTTATAAACTGTATACGTTTCTAAAAAGGGATTCATTATATTTAAAATACATCTCAAATTAGGTCGGTCTCAAATTAGGGAGAACAGAGTGCGTTGACACTAGGTTTTCTCTGACTATCTATGCGGGAATAAAATGTGAAGCTGTATTATATACTTATACATGTTTATTTGTTGTCTAAATTACAGTCATGGCGAGCAGTGGAGGAAATTTCGCTCGAAGGTCCAAAGACCGATTCTACAACCGCAAACAGTGAAGAAGTATGTAGCACCCATAGAACATGTAACAGAGGACTTTATCAAACACATGGAAAATGCGAGGGACGATAACGGGGACTTACCTCATGAATTTGATAATGATATTCATAGGTGGTCGCTGGAATGTAAGTACTAAAAGAACTTAATTCAATTTCAATTAAATTGAATAAAGTACAATGACAATAAATAAGTAAACAAACTTATGACAATAAATAAGTAAACAAACTTATGACAATAAATAAGTAAATTTTTTTTTTTTATGACAATAAATAAGTAAACAAACTTATGACAATAAATAAGTAAATAATGCCTGAGTAATATTATCTTTTGTAAGTTTGTGTTCCTCTTATAAGTGGACAACAATAAATATGAACGTGTCACCAAGTTTTTTACATTATTACTTCGTATACAACTTTAACTCCGTTCGCATATTTGTCAGTAAAAGGCTTTCCTTCACGTATTTAATATATAGATTAGGACTATTTAAATTTTGAGATAATAATATATGTCAGTCACGTTTTATGCGATCACATCATTTAAAGTCTAGAAATACCCATAAGTCTTTTAGTATTTTTCTGTTTTGTATACAGTGAAATCTTTTCAAGTGCTTTTTTTTACATAATAGAAGTATTTTTCATATCTTTTTGACTTTGTGGGTCAGTAGAAAGAAAAACTCTGTTATTTTAGCCCCACTTTAGGCGACTTAGAGGTCATCCCGCTGGGGAAAATAATTAAATTTTATGAGATAAAGCGAAGCCTTAAGTTCCGCCACTCAACACGCAATTTCTTAAATTCGAGCATAAGTTGGAAAACGAAATGTCATGACAATAGGCTGCCTCTGAAGAAAATACCCTGACACAAACTAACATACAAAAAGAACACTTTCTATTTAATAAAATGAATTCTAACTAATAACATTTCTATTATAATATACTAAATAAAAAAAAATTGTTCATATTTATATATATATATATATAAAAAAATACTGTCTATAGGTATAGGTCGTGTGGCTCTAGACGTTAGGCTTGGCTGTCTGTCACCACAATCCACAAATTCGGAGCCTCAGCGTATCATAGATGCAGCAAAGTTCGCGCTTCGTAATGTAGCCGTATTGGAACTTAAAGCTCCTTACTGGAGATACTTCCCAACACCACTATGGACAAAATACGTTAACAATATGAACTTTTTTGTTGAGTAAGTACAGTAATTTGAAGATAATTTTTATTGTGTGTTTTATTGATTTATGTATGCCATTAAAAATAATATAAAAAATCACATTTTTGGGAAATGTATAAAAGTTTGAATATAGTGGGACTCGAATATGTGCCTTTGTAAAACTGTTCAAAGCTCTTGGTTTTTTTATTCTAATTGTATAATAACACCTTAAAACATTTAAATAAAGATATATGTATGAGTAGTTCCAGTTATTTACGGATAATAATTGGCTAAGACAAATTATCAATATATTTTTTAAATTTTTGTATGAATTATTCATTTTTTTCTTCTTGGATGGCTATAACTTTAAGTTTTGCTTGAGAAAATTATATGGATTTATAATATATACGTTTCAACAAACTAACGCGATTAAAAATCGCACATAATTTTTTTAACGAAACTATCCGTAAGCATAGTTTTATCAGTAAGTTCTATTGTCAACCTTGCTTAGGTACGTAAAATAACAGACAGGTACTATTAGTACTTATTATATTCTTGTCTTGGTTTTCATTTTTAAATAACCTTCCAGATTATGTTCCCGCTACATAAACGAAGCATTAGAACGGTTGAAAACAAAAGACGTAAAATCAGATAACGATCTCTCACTACTCGAGAGAGTGCTTCAAAGTGAAGGCGATCCGAAAATTGCAACTATTATGGCGCTCGATCTTATACTCGTTGGGATTGATACGGTAAATTATATTTTGTACTAGTTGTGCCCGTGGACTTACCGTTACTCCGCGTGGACTTCTAAAATAAAAAGCCTAAGTTATTACATCTCAGCTATCTGCCAGTGAAAGTTACGTCAAAATCGGTCCAGCCAATCCAGATATTAGACGTAACAAACAGACAGACAAAAATAGTTTTTTTTAAATATGTAGATGTACTGTGTTTACATACAGAGTGCAAACGCGATTGGTTGTGGTTTTGATCACTCTGAAAAAATATTGTATGTACATTATTGTCATTTTTCGGTTTTGGTAAGACAAAGTGGGGATGAGTTCAGCGACATGTAATAAAACACGTAATGGGCAGAAAGTTGAGAACGGAGTGTCAGGGAGACACTAGATTCTCCCTTACTATCCTGCTATGCGGGATAGAAAGAGCTGCTAGTTATAATCAAATAGGACAACCTAAGCTAATCTGACAAAGCTCTTTTTTCCATTTTTGCTATAATTTCGGAAAATATCAAAATATTTTAAATATAAGCCATTTCCTTAAGTCGGAATCAAACTACAACTATGACGTGTACAACATCGAGGACTCCATACAAAAAAGTCACAAAAAAAAACTTTCTTGAATTATTTTTAGATTTCCATGGCAGTGTGTTCAATTTTATATCAAGCAGCGACAAGAATTAAACAGCAAGAGAAAATGGCGGAGGAAATCAAAAGAGTGTTACCAGATCCAAGCAAACCTTTGACTTACGCTGATTTGGACAAATTACACTACACTAAAGCTTTTGTTAGAGAAGTTTTTAGGTAAATAAATTTTATTTCAATTTTAAATTGACTCTCTGAAAGTCAATTCAATAAGATACATTAAATAAATACAGGCCATCATGGCGTAGTGTGACAGTGTCTCGATGTATACGGGATGATTGCAGATTAATATTTAAAAAAAAAATGTAACAAGCGTATAAGACTATTTTTAAATTTCAGAATGTATTCAACAGTTATCGGTAATGGCAGGACATTACAAGAAGACGACGTGATTTGCGGTTATCATATACCTAAAGGGGTGAGTAATTATTTCTCATCTTGATCATCTTTCATTGTTATGAGGAAATTTTAAAACAAATTAAATAAGAATTGTGTGAATAATTCATTTTGTTAACATTTCTTTGGATTTTTATATAAGAAAAGCAATACTCATGTTATTATTTTCTAATGTTTGCCTAATTACTGTTTTATCCAAATTTTGTCTCACATACTAGCAACCCACTCGCGCTTTTGCCCGCGTGAACTGTAGCTGTTTCGTATTTTCGGCGGCCTTTTCGTAAATAAATGAAATTCCTGGAATTTTTTTAAATACAAATCGAAGTGGGTTCGATCTACATTCAGGAAAATGCTTATATATAAATTAATTTTATGGTCCGCTCTGGTAAGACAAAGCGCGGCGTAGAGTTCAATCACCTTCATTTCGAAATTGCGCAAAAAGCGGAGAACGTCTTGATGCTAGGTCCTCTCTGCCGAACCTGAATAGAACACATGGCTTAGCGGTTAGAGCGCTTGGACGGTTTCCAAGAAGCCCAGGTTCGAATCCTGCTGCGTTCAAAATTTTTTATACCTTTTCTAAATATGCTTTCCATTTCCTAGTGTGTGACTTTAAAATTTTAAAAACGTGAAGTTGCTTATATTCTAATAATATATCATATTATAGGTGCAAGTGGTATTCCCTACGATAGCAACCGGCAACATGCCAGAATTTGTCGCCAATCCAGACGAGTTCAGGCCAGAGAGATGGCTTGAAAGTGGAAGACTGCATTCCTTCGCCTCTTTACCTTATGGCTTTGGAGCGAGAATCTGCTTGGGAAGGCGATTTGCTGATTTGGAAATACAAGTGCTTTTGGCTAAGGTATTTGTTTAAGGAATTTTATTGACATTTTAGTATATATTTTTTTTAATAAATGTTTATACAAACATTTATATTCTATATATTTTACAGAAAGCTTTCAGAACAGGATATAAAAAGATCTCTAATCTTAGTCTTTATTAATTATATATAATTTAGATACAACATTTTGACAATAGGTACATAATATGATACAGCAATCATAACAATGGCTTAGCAAAAAGTAAATTATTAACTTGTTTTTAATGAAGACTAAATATGATAAAATTTGTTACCATTTTTAGTTTATTTAAAAATTTCGTTTATTAAAGATACTAAAATTATCCACAGCTACTCCGTAGATACCGTTTGGAATATCATCACGAGCCACTCGAATACGCTGTGACCTTCATGTACGCGCCGGACGGACCGCTGCGCCTGCGCATGCTTGAGCGATAAAAACAAAAAAAGTGTATATGTATCTAGAAATATAAATAACTGTCTACAATTACAATTAATATGAAAAATGTGTAAACGATTTTGTTATATAAATGTATAATTTTTTTTTATATATTACTTTCGAGCGTATCGTGACATTGTACTTGTAATTAATATACTATTATTTTATTTAAATCGATATATACGTTATATAATATCTGTAAAATTATATTTTTATAAATAAAATATTTCTATCATTACTCATTGTTTGAAATTATGTCAGATAACGAATAGCTACTACAATATATTACTATTAAATATTAATATTTAATTTTGAGATAGCAAATTGAATAAAGATACACTGGAAAACAAAAGAACGATATATATGCAAAACAAGTTTATTATTTATGAACATTATGAGAGTTTTAAATAAAAGCATATGCTTTAAGCACACGGGGCAGAGAACGGAGTGTCTTGACACTAGGTTATCTCTGACTTCCCTGCTATGCGAAAAAAAGCGTGAAGCAACTACAGACAAAAGTGTTTTATTATACAGCTTTTTAAACGATTTACAACAATTTCCTAACGTCACGTCTAAATTGGCCTTTGGGCGAAGTTAGATGGTAATGTTATAAAAACATAAAATTTTATTATTCATAATTATTTACTTGGAAATATGAAAATGCTAAATATAAAATGTACGCAATGAGCTTAGGAATGTAAAAGTGGTTAACCATAGGCGATTACTGTATCCCATGTGATTTACAAAACACTTATTTCAAAATAAATAAGTAATTCTAACTAACCAATGAACTGATCAGGAATAGGCTTAGAGTAATAACTAACAATAATAATTTGTAACAAACGAATAAGAATTTCGCCATTGCTGGATACAGAATGTACAGCTTTCTCAAGAAGCGTGTTCGAGTCCAGCTACATTTAACTTTTTATGCCTTTTCTAAAAATATTTTATATATGCAAAGTGTGTGAATTAATATACTTTAAAATATTTAATAAATAGTATTCCCTATTGACAAACACTTGTTCTTAGAAATAATCTTTGGGTAGTAAAAATTTGTAAACATCTCTCAACAGAGATACTAACAATTAAAATAAGTTGTAACAAGCGCATAAGAACTTCGATTAGTCAAATCGATATAGAATTTATGGCTTAGCGATCAAAGCGCTTGGCCGGTTTTCAAGAGAGTTGCAGTATCGAATTTTCTTTTTCTTTAATCTATATATATTTCATCAGGCATTTATTGGAATTATAAACAAATGTATAGAGCACAACTTTTAATTAACAAGTAACACTGTATACGTGAAGACTAAAAATATCGATATTAGCTAACATCAATGTTTTTCTTTGGATATCTATTGTAAATCGATGATTCGACCTTTGAATTGTTTTTTAAATATTGAACATCCCTAATTTGAAGATTGCAAATTCACAAAAGATAACAAGCGAGGAATAGAAATACCAATTGTTTCTCCTACTTTTGCGTTCATTGCTTAATAAACATACAGAATTTATTAGAACTATTATCACGGTGTAGCAGTATCTTATTCCTGTAACTTAACGCTCAATACACATACTCAAATTTTGATGAATAAAAAATAATGAATTCTTTTCTAGTGGTAAAAAATCATATTATATGAGAAATTTAAAATTTTTTAAAATATCCCTTTAATATTTAGGATAAAAAAAATATTTTGGAATGGTATAAAAAATTGGACCGAGCAACTTTTAAATATTTATATTATCTTCTAAATATTATTTCCATCCGATCCATCCTATATACTAGCGACCAGCTGAACTATAGCTTTATCGTATTTACACGGCCTTTTCGTAAAACAATGAAATACATCTAAAAACATAATCTAATCACAAAATCTTAAAACAAATTGGAAGATAAAAGTATATGTTCATCCCAAGGTAATCAAGTATCTCTTTATTAAATTTATCACAATCGGTTCAGCGGTTTAGCCGTGATGACGTTACAGACAGACAGAACAACAGAGCTACTTTCGCATTTATAATGTTAGTATAAGATATATTATGTAACATATTTATATAGTTTAAATAGCTTTATTATCTTTAATTTACATAATTAACATTACATCATAGTATCCATTTGCAAAGTATGTGTATAGAGACGCAATGTATGCGGACTTCGAGCGTCTTCACACGCACACCCACTAAAGTAAGTTTGGCTTTAACAAATATTTGAGCATAGATTAAATAACATTATTCTATTTGTAAAGCACATACTTCTTATGAATTTTACAATGAACTCAATTTCGCCCGTTCGAGCGATAGTGTCTCTTGAGGCCACCTGAAAGCAATAGGACATAGCATAATATCCACTAGAAGGGTAGTTTACATATAAATAATTTTTAATTTGCCGCTTTGATAAAACAGAGCGCGGCATTGAATTCCGCCCAATCAACATCAAATGATTGATCTTGGGCGGAAAGTGGACAATGGAGTGTCTTCACACTAGTGTCTCCCTAATTATCCTGCCGTGAGGAAAAAGCGTTAATCTGATCTGCGAAGACCCAGGCTTGCCTAGAAGGTACCTATTTACTCTCGATTTGAAGATCATCAAATTGTACGACTTGGGAAATACAGACGAATTATATCAACGTTTGTGACTAAATCTTTTATACTTTTTCCACTTTTCCATTGAAAAATTTTGCCTGTGTTTGTAAAACACAGTATCCCAAAATAGGCAAATATAAAAAATACACGTGACTAAATAGATATTTAATATTTACACACTTAGAGTATAAGTATATTTGTCAACGACGAAATTACAATTAAGTAGGGAACAAATAACTACAATCGGCTTAACCTTTTACTTGAAAATTACAATTATATTTTTTGAGTTAGTTGGTATATTTTTCTCATTTCTTGAGTTTGTCTAAGAATTTAGCAATATGGCTCACCGGTCTGTCATTCATTTGCATTTAAAATATGTGCCATTTAAAGATTATTGCATTGCGATATCAAAAAATCCACATGGGTTAATTAATATACGTGTAAGTTTCATTAAACCATCATTAGCTATATCATAATTATATATAAAATTATTATAGATAATAAAGTCGAAATTATCGTAATTATAAAAAATGAGTAACCTATTAATTTACGATTGGTTTATTAAAATGGTTGCTGTATAATATTGCTGTAAAAAATCTTCTGACTTTCCTACTTTTCTTAGTCGTTTCACTTACATCTGTAGGGGCGAAGTGTGACGTCTGACTGTAAACGCGATTGGTTGTAGGTCCGATTCCCTCTCGGGGGGTTATATTTAAAAAAAAATGTTATATATAACCGTGCAACCATCCCACAATATATTTTTCATTTCTTCGCTCTGATGCCTAAGACAAAGCGCGGCGTTGAGTTCCGCCAATCAACACGCAATATCTAGATTTCGGGCGAAAGGTGGAGAACGGAGTGTCTTGACACTAGGATCTATCTTACTACCCAGCTGTGCGGGAAAAAGCGTAAAGCTTCTCTTTTACACATTTGTAAAACACATAGTATTGAAAAAAAAGAAATATACACAAGGCGGCCTTTGGCCATATATAGGAATTCTAATATATAGGTCAAAATCAATCTCAAATAATGACTAACTGATAATAAGTTATATTATTCCGTAAATCTGTTTTATTACTTCCATAAAGTATTTCCGTTTTTGTATAATATTTCTTCTCCACTGACGAAGAACTCACCAACTGGTTTATTCTCTCACAAAAGATGTTATAGAGAGAATAGAAACAATATTGAAATTGAAATCCATTTGGACTAGCATCCAACTTGTTTTTGTAATAACACATAGCACGGCGTTAAATTCAGCCAATCAACAAGCAATGTGTCAGAATTACACGAAAAGTGAAAAACTGTTATATGCATAATATGTGTGTAACTTGTACAGATTAATCAATTTTCTCCACATTATCCAATAAATGGCTTCGTGACATATCACAGTTAAATAATATGTACACTTTCCTTCTTTGCGTACAATAAATATTAACACAAAAAGAAATGGAAAATGTGTTTGTGTATCACTTTTAACCGGTTTTCAGATGAGTAGTTCAACTTGAAAGCAAAAGAAATAGGACTTAGGTTATGTAGTCTATTTCTATGTAGATATATTCGTAAGTTGGAGGCTGTCGTAGCGCAATGGGTGAGCGTCTGACTGTCAATTATGATTGAATTGAATATGATTGGTGGTGGGTTTGATCTCAACTTGGAGAATTTTTTTCTCAGTTCTGGGAAGACAAAGTTTTATGTAGAGTTCCGCTACTTAACATGCAATGCCTGTATTTCGGGTGGAAAATTGAGAACAGAGCGTCTTGACATAAGTTTCTCTTTGAACCCTGCTATGTAGGAGAAAACGTGAAACGTAAATACATAAACAATGATAAAATTTTGCGTGTTATTAAGAAATTGTAATAATAAAAATCAAGGATGCCTCATGATATCGAACTTACATTACGCGTTTATATTCAGGCGCTATTCCATTGCCTCACGATGGCCGCAATAGTTCCAATAAAATTTCAAGTGTGATTATGTAAATAAATACAAGTTTTTTTTTTCTTAATATTTTTGTTTTACATATTGTCATATTATTATGTAATGACTTAAAAAAAAGCTATTTTTTCTATAGCATAAAGGTGTGTATATATTTCTAAAAGCTATTACATAAATATTACGTCAAATTAAATTAAACTAGACAGAGCTTTATAGCTTATAACTTTTTTATATTTTTTATATTACAACAATAGAAAGATTATTTTTCAATGATTTTATTTAAGTTGTTTTGTTTTATAAAATACCTTGATTTAATTATATAGAAGTAGCTAAGTTTAAAAACAAACAAAATTACATAACTCGTTTATTTTATATTAACACAATTAATCTTTTGACACACGTGTGTTACCGTTAGTGTTTACCTGTTTGGAGGACATTTTTGATTCCTGATATTACTTTTCTTTTTTTATGAAGAATATATATATATAAATAGTATATGTGAAGATTGTCGATTTTATTACTTGTTAAAAAAAACTGAATGCTCGAGTCTACACACTAAGGACTGTTCAATTACTGTTCTTCAAAATTTTAAGTTCTTTTTGAAATCATGAAATCAAATCAATTTAGTAATAATAACATCATATAAAAATCTGAAAACTAATATGAATATCGAATAGTTTTGCTTAACATGTCTATGAGCAATAAATAAAATAAAATTTAATTGAGATATTAAAGTTCACGTATAGATGATAAATACAGAAATTGATGTATGGAGTACCTACCTACGTGATTGATACGTTTCAAGAACCCTTTATTTTTTTATAGCTTCACGCTTTTTCCCGCAGAGCAGGATAGTCAGAAAGAACATAGAGTGATGAGTAACAGGACCCAATGCTATTACCGGAGCGAAGTAATAAAAATATTTAAAATATAATCATTGCCCGAGTGGGATCGAACCCACAACCAATCGCGTTTACAGTCAGACGCTGCCACACTGTGCCACGATGGAATTTTCAGTTCCTTATTTACAAACTTGGTGTAATGTGCCACGAGAACACATTTCTTGTATATTTATATAATACACACAATGATTTCACATTTCCTGTTTAAGTTAATGACAAAAACGCAGGTGAATGGGATAAAATTACAGTAAATTATAAGATATCTTACACATTCGCTGACTTTAATCGCTGTTTGTAACATTTTCTAATGTGGGCTTGATAAACTAGTTGGGCTCCATGCATAGTTGTTTCTTGTCTTGGATATTTCAAGTACTAGAACACAGCTTTCCAATATAATTTTTGCACCATTCATGGCATAATACAAAAAATGACTGCTCTATATAGCCATAAATGGTTCGACTATACTCACATTTTGCTGAGTGAGTATTGTACCTATTAACTTATATAGTAAATATATTTGAACTACCAACTAGTAAAATACAAAGTTATATATATATATATAGAGTTAAATGCACCTTCACTAAATAGTAGGGTAGGCTATCCATCTTAGACTTTAAGTTGAGTGTTATAACTCAACGCCACACTTTGTATCACCAGACCCGAAAAATGGAAATAATTTTAATATTATAGATCATTTTCACGCAGTGGGAATTAAAGCTACGAGCATCGCTTCGCATATTAAAAGATAAGAGCAGTAAAACGAGTATTGAACAAAATGTATATATTTCAAGTACAAATTCAGATTTTTTGTCAACATGAAATATTCTTATGCTTCCAATTAAGTTCATTTAAAAATCATATTGACCCCTCGAATGGACGTTTGGAAAGTTTGAATTTTAAAATCATACTTTCCATTTGCTTTAAGTACTGAAAATGTAACAAAAAAAAACCATGTTATATATAAAACAGAAAGAATATAGAAACCAAATGACCGGACAATATGCGTGTTAATGAAATAAAATAAAAAAAATAAAAAATTATAACCAATAGCATTAGAATTTATCTTTCTTCTATCCTTAAAATACTTAATAAACTCAACAATAACGTATACCTGTACTCTCTATCGTCGGACTATAAATGCGATTAGTTGTGGATTAGATTCCCATTTAGGGTAATAATTATATTAAAATTATTTGAATTATTTGCCTCTAGTAACAATTTTTTTTTTTTTTTTCTTTGATTGTGTAGTTTGCTGTTGGCCATAGTGGCCTCTACAGCGTCACGCGGGCTTTGTGGGAGGCCGAGCTAGACGAACTCTGACCTTGGCTTGACCACCTTGGGAGGTGCCAGCTAATGAGATTACGAAGTGGCAAGGGCGTCTCCTGTGAGACACGATCCTCGGCTTGCGTACTTCGTTTGTAGTGGAGGGCTTGCTTCGCTCGAGCCGAGCTCAGCCTACTGGGTAAGGCGTTTGATGCCCTTTTGGAATATTAATTTTTGCGCCCTCCCGCGCCTAGGCGCGCTTGGGCTGCAGTAAAGCTGGGACCTCGTCTCCACCGGCGGGGACGGTGTGTGTATCGTGTATGTTTTCTTCGGTGTGTAGCCCTACCTACATACTCGGCGTTGTTGGCTACGGTTATGCGGTCAGCTGCGTCGTATAAGACGTTACGTGGTCTACTGGTAACAAGACAAAGCGCGACGTTGAGTTCCGCCACTCAACACACAATATCTAGGGTCCTGTCTAACTACCCCGCTATGCGGGAAACAGCTAAAAGCTGCTACAAAATCGAATAAAAATACAGACCATTTACAGAATATTTTGAATAACCCACAAATGTAATAAAATAATTTAAATCGATTTCGAAACGATTGCATACAATTAAGTTAAAATTGATATTGCAATATTATTAGCTTCTAAATGTTATAGTCGTGTATTTGCTATGCAATATTTTAGATGTGATTATGGATTTCCTATTTTGGACTTACTGTGGAATTAATTCTTGTAACTGTTTAGTGATACTGTTTGCTGGGGTACGGAGTTCAACACCGTAGTTGTACATTTACTGTCGCACAAACACACATACCTGCATGTGTCTCAGAAGAATAATTCCAAAGAGAGTATGTTACATAAATTATATGTTGACTCTAAATTATCTATTTCTGTCGAAGCCTCCCAAAATCTTTTTTCGATCTTTTTTTTGTGCGGTATGTGAACCCGCGTCTTAGTAATCGTGCAGGCGCTTTGACCGCTAAGCCATACATTCGCGTATGGCTAAACAGTCAAGTCAGTTTTTTAAAATGTTTCTCATATCGTAAGCTTGTGATTAGAAATATGATATTTTTAAATTACAATTTAATGATATTTCAGTATAAAAGGAAAGAGTGGTTCATTACTAATTACAAAGTTGCGGTAAAGGCAAAATTGACACTGTTATTTTTAAACTTTCTTTTGTGTATCCGCTAAACCGAAGAACCTAAAATCCTAGATAAAAATTGAGTATACGAGCGGACTGTACAGTCACTTTACTGAATAATTTATATTGTGTACCAATTGTAAAGGTAAGGTAACACTATTGTACCATATCTTTATGAGTATTTGGTTTAAATACATTAAATCGAAAACGCCTATTTTATATATAAGCCATATCTTATAAGCTATATCTTTCATTTTCATTCCTTTTCATTTCTTTAATTTTCATTCCTCTGCTCTGATGACAAGACAAAGTGCGGCGTTGAGTTCCGTTACTCAACATGCAATGTCTCGGATTCACGTAGAGTGGACATGGGAGTGTCTTGACACTAGGTTCTCTCCTGTCTGCCTTGCTATGCGGGGAAAGGCGTGAAGTTGAAAAAAATAATAAATCATGTGCTTGTTTTATTAATCTATGTGATTAAAACTAAACGTAACTATAAGTATAGTCAGTTGTTAATTAACTTTATACAATGTGTGTTAAAATTCAATTGTGCAGTGTGTAATAACTGTAAAGCCTGTGAAATATTACATCCTTCTGTTAAAGTCTGTAGATTACGAAGAGTTTGACGTAACTCCCATTGACCCAGAGGTGAGACACTTCATTGTGAACTTTTTGATGGCGAACTACTATACCGTGCTTTGTCTTAGCATATCAGAGAATATTAATTAATTTAAATATTTAATTATAAACGCTCCCCGCAACATTGCATCTACAATAAAATACTGCACGAAGTGATGCCGATATAAAAAAATGAATAAAAAAAAAATGACGCTTACATATGCATGGATATATTTTAACGTAAGTATTATTTTATTAATTTGATTTCTTTGAAAGACCTGGTTGCCTGTTGAGTCCCGCCACTCAACACACAGATAAAAAAATATTACGGTACTTAATCAAATATATAAATATTAATATACATGTAAACGTACCTTTACATTAAATCTCGTAGTAGGTACAAAGATAAATACGAGTAAATGCAAAGGTTTAATTACCGAATACCTATTTGGGTTCCCGTCACGTCTGTTCTATTTTTGTATAAGAAAAATAAATCTTTGTCACGTGTACCCATGTCAGGTAAAAGTTGTACCTCTAATATAGCATGTTAATTTTTTACTTGCCTGTACGTTTGTTTAGTTCTTCGTGAAATAATATCATTTTAGACTAAGAAGTTTTTAAAAATACAAAGAAAATAATTTGACAATTATTTTCTACAATTTATCTAAATTTGGCCTAGATTTTAATTGTTCATAGGCTGTGTATTTTAATAGCTATTACATTTTTAAACCATTGTGGTGCAGTGGGACCGCGTTTGACTGTAATATGTGTGACAAAATGGATGTGATTTCCATCCTCATTCCCGAGAATGATTATATTTATATAAAAATATCCTTTATTCAAATAAGCTTTTGCAAGCAGTTTGTAATCGTCGAATGATCGTAAATATACCACTTGCTCGGAGGGCAGTTCTGCTTAGAAGAGCCGACTCAGAACTCTTCAGTTGCTCTTTTCAATTATAAAAGATACAATTTTATTATTTAATACAATGTGCATACCTGCACTAAACTCAAATAATTTGAGCATATCAGAATGAAGCATGCTAAATTCAAGCATGCCAGATTTGAGCATGCTACTCTTAGGTCTACCAGATTCGTTTGATATGTATACTCATTTCGTAGAGCATATTTATACGCTATGAGCATATTTATACGAAGCATACTAGATTTGAGCATGCCAGATTGAAGCATGCTAGATTTGAGCATGCTAGATGCAAGTCTACCAGATTCGTTGGATCAGTTCATAAAGTATACTCAGTGCAAGCATGCCTGATTCACGCATGCTAATTTCAAGCATGTCAGATAGAAATTTGACATATTTTTGTCCTTTAAATATTCTTCTATGAAGTAATAAATATTCATAATAAGCATCACTTATTAACATGGTTTTTATAGTTCCTTAGACTTCTTAAATTTCTGTAGTGGCAATTTTATTAAAACAGGTTGTGGAATTTTATTATAGATGCATAAACTCAGTACGAAATTATTTTCATTTCCTCTCTATAGGAAACTTTCTAGAAAACGTATAAAAATTTTAGCGCAGCGGGATTCGACGGACTTGGACGGTTTCAATGAGGCGCGGGTTCGAATACGCTTTCCACAAATAAGTCTCGATTTTTGTTAGAATGTGGAGAACGGAGTTTCATGCTGCAATAGAAGATGGCAAGCAATACTACCACTAATTAAAATGATGTAAGTTTTATAAAATGTTATGTGAAATCTCCCAATAATATTTTATGAATTGATTATCAACACTCAATTATTTGAAATGAACTCTCAAGCACTTTCGCTTATCTATGTAACGAGTGTTGAAACGGAACACTGTTTTAGTTCAATATTATTTACAAAGGTAAGGTAGGACGTTAAGCGTATCAAATTATAGTGTGTAGGTTTGTATCCATTGTTCGTCGTTAAATCAATTTTATTTGTATCTTAAATACGACTTTATTCGTTAATATCTGCGCCAAGTACAGTTAAAGTTTAAAATTTTGATAGATTGTCTTATGAAATCTATAAAATATATACAATTGTATGTGAAAAACGAATACGGTTACACTTTTGATAAATGTAATTATCTTGCATTACAAGTAAGTTTATAACAGTTTGACAATTTTAAATTTGTGAGGTTTATGAATTTTAATGTTTTTTAATTTAATTTAAAATTATTATTTTTTCAGAAAATTACAATATTATTTTATATTTTAACATTTTTAAAGTGTACAAGCGTATAATAATTTCGATCTAGCTGAATAGAACTTCGTATGCTCAGCGGTCAAAGCGTCTTCAAGAGTTTTTGTAAACCTCGCGTAAAAGAAGAACTGATAATTATTAATTGTAACTTACCTTTATTACAATATAATATGTATGTATATTATATATACGCAAATAATACCTATATATACACAAAATATCAATATTATACCGCTGTATTATTTTAGTTTTACTAAATAATAAAATATAAAACAAATTGTTTATAGAGCAGTGGACACGCCAAGAAAGAGAGCCAAACCGCGGTTGATATGGAAAGCGCTTGCCGTCAGTCAGTTGGTGGCGTGCGAAATACTAACACAATATTTTTATTTTTATTTTCTACATCTATATATATGTATATATGTAATTATTATTAGTTAATTGGTTATTACAGAATAAAGTGGCTATAGTGCGTGTGCTGATTTAAAAAGGATTTTTTTTTCATATAAAGGTGCGTATAGATTTTAATAGTTATATTTCCGCACCGGGCATAAATAAGTTGATTAATCGAAAATATATACTTTTCAGTGTATTTTTGAATTAAATTTCTACATATTTGTGAATTTTGATTAAGATGTTAATTTTTTTTTACGTGAAATTGTTTAATGAGCTGAAACTTCTTGACGAGTAACCCTATAAATGAAGTAAAAACTTATATCTATTAATATTTTAAAATTGTATAATCGATATCTCAACTTATTTATAATTTTTTTTTTAATTTTTTTTTGTTAATGTTTTTTTTAAATGAATATACGAAATAAGTTTATGGTAACTATTTTTTGTTTCTTCATTCAATTATTGAATTAGAATATATAAGTTACAAATATAATGACGAAAATATTCTATATGGATCGATCGACGATGTAGTTATTTGCTATAGTACTTTATTATTTTCTAAGTTCCTTTACTAAGGTATATGTTAGTAATATATCATATTTAAAATAAATAATAAAATAAACAACAATTTTAAATATACAATAATTTACGAAAAGACCAAATAGTTTAGTAAATAATATATTCTATTATTAAGTTTATAGAATAACATAAAATGAAATTCAAAAATTAAATTTATCTACATTTTTTGGTAGTCTCTCTGTTATCTATGAACCTTCTTTTTATCCATCTTTCTACCTGCAAGCTTAGAATTTTGGGCAACAATATGATATACTTGCTCTTAATAGAAATGTAAACTGTGTTTGTTTTTTTTTTCTTTGATAGGCATAGAGGACGTAAGTGTTTTAAGACTCTCCGTTCTCCACTTTCCACCCGAATCCGAGACATTGCGTGTTGAGTGTCGGAACTCAACGCCGCGCTTTGTCTTGCCATGCGAACCGTAAAATCTAAGTAATTATTTCCCCGAGAGGGAGTCGAATCCACAACCATCGCGTTTACAGTCTAAAGATGTCACATTGCGCCACGACGGCCTTCTCGTGGTAAATATTATTTTAAATAAAAATGTAAGCTTCTTTTCTTTTCTTATATTACATTTTAGATTAAAACACACGCAATATTCGCATTTTTAAGTAAAGAAATGAAGGGGAAACGATATTTTTAGACGTTTGTTTTATATTTTTTGTTTTATATTTTTCACTATCGCATTTTCGGAGGGGCGTTAAGAATGCAATCACGTTTCATACAATCTATTTGTTTTTTGATAGCTGGATATGAATTCATCAAATATATTTTTACTTATAATATATATACTTAACTTCATGCTTTTCCTTATGTGACATGGTAGTCAGAGAGAACCTAGTGTCTAGACACTACGTTTTCCACTAAACGTTCGTACTGTTTCAACCCTAGCTCGGAAGCCTTTTTGCTTCTCAAGCCTCTTACAAGTAATATCATCTTACTTTCATAGAATATTATTCTATTTCTTATGCCATGACAGCTTTCATAAAGATCCCACAGAGAGATATTATGAGATAAATAAAGTACAAGATATAAGTCCTAGAAGGAAGTTTTAAAAATATTTTGTATTAATTTATATATTTTTATGTGAAAATTCATTGTATCAAAATTAGCTTTTCCGCGCAAATTATAAAATATTTATATTTCTTTATTATATTTCTCATGTTAATAGAGACAGTATTATTTTTCCTTTTATATATATATATATATATATGTGGGTATAATACTAATTGGTTGATCATTTAAAAAATCTACAAAGCCCCTTTTACAGGTTTTCAATACTTATTACAAATTAGTAAAAGTAGTATATCTTGATAAATCGTTACGTAAAGTGCTTTATCGAATTTATTTATACAAATAAGAGTAAAAAGACCTTGTAATATTTATGTCAATATCGTTTTAAAGTAAACGCAATCAAAGCTATTCGTTAATTAAACATTTTATTTCAATTTTAGAGATGTAGAAATAGGGTTGTGCCTGTACAAGGTACAAACAGGTATTTAACCGGTTTTCAAGTGGCGGAATAGACACGCCTTTGCTTATGAAAGTAAATTTAGCCCTATAAATATGATTACTATATGCATTGCAAGACTGTTACTGCATTTTCTTATTTTTTCTATGTGTTTTTTTATTATTTATGTAATATTTGAGGATTCTGTACTTGTGATAAAAAATAATTAATTCTCACTTTTCACAAATTCGTTTAAGCCTTATTCTTAACAAATGCCACTGGCTATTTATTTTATAATTGCACGGGTAGGCAGAGATAACCTAGTACCAGGACATTTTGTTTTACACTTTCCGCCTGAATTCTAAACATTTTATATGTTTACAGCGCTTTGTCTTACGAGAGCTGCGAAATGAAAATAAACAACGTCACACCTATAAAGTGATAACTATAAATTATACGACATACAAGAAGCTATATCATAGCGGAGTAAGACATTCTGACTGTATCCACGAATCGTATAAATAACAAAATACAAAAAAAACTCATAAAACTTTTATATTACTGCATTAAACACTAAAATTATGCAGTTTTAATGCAGTTTTAAAGTGATTAATTATATAATCCAACCATTTTGTAACAAAGTGTTGCTTTCTGTGCAATCCTTTCTACTTTAGTATTTTATTACAAATGAGGTCAATGCATAACAGTTTTTTTTCAATATATATAAACTGCACTGACTGACTGACTTTTCTTGTGGCTAATAGCGGAACTAAACGCCGCGCTTTATCTTTCCTTGACGGCAAAATTAAAAATAAATGAAAACATATCGCCAAATTAGTATCAAGCCAACAACCATCACATGGTTAATGGTAGCAATCGATGGGACAATCTTTATAGTATCTTATTAGAAATATATTCAAATTAATTAAATAAAAATTACACACGATACAATGTGCTTAACATGCAAAGTGTTTGTATAAGTGGAAGTGTATGAAGTGTGTAATTTCAGCAAAGAATTTACGAATATTTTACGCGTCATTAGATCTTCTACTTATCTATAAACTATTAAAATAAAAAAGAAACAGTTGAAATTAAAGAAAAAGGTTTTATTTAAATGCACATAAAGTAGAAAATAAATTTAATCCATTATTTGATTACATTAAAATATATACATAGATTGTTATTTCTTTTGTTTTTTATATATTGTATGTTTTTGTTGTAGTAAACTTGCAATATAAGAAAATTAGTTAAGTTTCTTTGACACTGTTATAGCTTTTGACATTAAAATTGGATTAACAATGTGTAGCTCGGATAAGTGGGCCTTGACGCTGCGCTGCAGCTTTATAACTTTAGTAGTTGTCAACGTTGTTTATGTATGATTTGATTTTTGTTTTCCAATATATATTTTTTTTACATAAACTTATCGTAAAATTGTCATAAATTATTAAATTAATAGTGAAAGTTCTATACATTAACTGTCATAGTACATATTTATAACTAGCGACCCGCTCGCGGCTTCGCCTGTGTAAACTACTTGACTAAACTATTTCATTTTTTCGCCCGACCGCGATCTCACTTACAACACAAACTTAGCTTAAATTTATAATTTAAATGGTCAAAACTTTTTTATTTATGAACCGATTGAAATGAAATAAACACTAAATGTGAAGGGAAGTTGCATTTAGATTAGCATGCACAAACAAGCAAACAGAAAAGAAAATAAAACATTATTATTTTGGTAAATATTATATTGATAAATGCCCGTAAATAATGTTTTTGATATTATATCTTCCATGAACAGACAGCGTCCAGCTACATTTTTATTATATGCAGGTATATTCCAAGTTGCATTTTACATACAACGTTTATATGTATATTATAACAACTGTAAAAAATAAAAGAAAACAAACATGTAAATTCAAGTGTTGGTTATATTTGTATGAAACATTTAAATAATCATTCTTAATATGCATAACGTTCTCTTAGAGTGAAATTCGTGGTGATTCAGCGAAAACTTAATGTTAATAGCAAAATTTACTTTTTTCTTACATTTCAAGTACACAATAAGTACATTATTTAAATATATGTTAATATTTAATTTTGGGCAAAGGTGGCGCAGTGCGATAGAGTCGGATTGTAAACACGATTGGTAGTAAGTTCCCATTCGGAGGAACCATTATATTTAAATTATTTTCATTTCTCCGCGCTAGTGACAAGATAAAGTGCGGAAAGAGGAGTTCGAGCGGAAAGAGGAGAACGGAGTCATGACTCTAGGTTGTCTCTAACTACCCTGGTATGCGGGAAAAAGCGTGAATATGTAAAATAAAATAATTAAAAAGATTCTTTTTATCTAGCTTCCATAGAAACTAAATTAAATATAATATACTATTTCTACAAGTCAAAATGTTTTGAAAGACGGAATCCACGACTTTTTGTCTAATCATAAATAATAATTGTGTTTATTTATTGCACAGTACTGCTATTCCGCTGCATTGCCTTCACCCACTTCCACAAGTTGACTGGAAGAAATCTCTTTTAGAGATAAGTCCACCGTTGCTAACTTAATTTCTGTAATGTTAATTGTGTTTTTTAAGTGTAATAAATAATATATATGCTTAGGCTCTCTGGTTGCAAATGCGGAGAGGAGGGAGGAGAGAGGAAGTGTTTTGGCATAAGGCTTTTAAATATTTCTATTTTTTAAGTTATATTCAAAGCTTCATGGTTAAGCTTTTAAGCCATGAATTTTATGATAATTATTTATTACTAAGGCCACTAGATTCAAATTTAAATGTGAAGTAAAGGTCAAGCTAGAGACTCACTTCAACTAAGATGTTTAAGAAACTATTTAAAATAAATCGAGGTTACTTTAAATTATTTTTTGATTTTATAATTGAGGTCAAGAGATTTGTTTTTTATTATCTTCAAATATATGTGTAATGATATCCCGTTTAAATATAATTTCCTACAAACTCTACATAAAAAGTGCAATCTAAGCGATATATTTTGATAGCTTAATAACTTAGAAATAATAAATTTAAAATGCACTTCTTTATACAATAATTTTAAGAAGTAATAGTATGAGTAAAATCAGCTCATAATTATATTGTGCATTTTAAATTTATTAAGTTGTAACTTATTATTTCTAAGTTATTAAGCTATCAAAATATAGCGCATATCGCTTAGATTGCACTTTTTATGTAGAGTCTGATATTTCTTTATATATTTTTTGTTAGTTGACATTTTTACCGATATTCTACTTACGCCTATTGAGTATTCGGAGGTCTCGTTGAAGTAACAATTTTCTTAAGTTTAAACTAATAAACATATGTTGTCATAAACTTACCAACTGCACAACGACAGCACTAGTGATATATAAAATTTATTTAATCATTATAAGTATGTACCGAGGTCATCGTGGCGTAATGTGACGGCGTCTGACTCTATACTCGATGATTGTGGTTTCGATTCCCACTCGAGGGAATTATATTTAAATTATAAATTATATTTAAATTATTTTCATTTCTCCGCTCTGGTGACAAGACGCAAAATGCGACTTTCAGTTCTGCCACTCTCTGGGATTATATATTATATCTGTATCGGATTCGGGCAGAAAGTAGAGAAGTGTCTTGACACTAAAATCTGGTTCTCTTTGACTTTGCTATATGGGAAACATCGTGGAGCTGAAACAAAATGTACATATATAAAAAAGTCAACAATTACCCCGTAACTGACAAACAATGCATAACCGAATATACTGTACTTAAAAAGCTTAACTTTATGTTAAGTAGTACTAAGAGAGGATTTCTCAAAATTCCAATGTGAAACAGTAAAAACTGATTTATATATTTTACGGTTGAAACTACGAAAGATAGAATGGCAAGGCTTATAAATTACATGCACATGAATTGTTGACAACACCTAATATATAAAATAGTACCAAATATTCTTTTAGATTGTTTTTTAGCTAGTGTATAAAGCTTGAATTAATTTTAAGTGAGTGGAGCAGTGCAGTAACTGGGACTTGCAATCCGCGTATAGGCTTCAAATCTCACTCAACCTAAAAGATTTATAATGTCGCCTTCGATCTACGTACTGGAAATGAACTGATGGTAAATTGTAAACGGACCGAAATCGTATTGTAGATTATAAGAAAGTTACTTGAGTTCCTTTTTCTTCCATTTTATTTTTACCCATACATATTTATGTTATAATGCTAAGATATTCAATTCTAACTGTTTTTGCAATTTGTGTCACGGGATGTAATGATTGCTATCGTGTAATAATGTGAGAATATTATTGCAATGTATAAGTACCTATACAGTATACTCAGACAGCATTCATATTTACGTTACTTTATATATAAATCAAATCTAAAACAAAATATATTTTTAGAATACGTTTTCTAAAAATATGATTAGAATTTTTGTTTCAAAATATTCTTTATTCTGATAGGCAAGCAAGCACTTTCGAATCGTCAGTTAACATAAAATGTCAGTATTGTCAGACCTAACGGCAGCTACCACCGGTTTGAAAGCTCGGTTTAAATACACTGTACATATATATAAATATTTAATTATATTTTTCTAGTATTTAGAGATTAGATTCATAAAATGTAGAGATTAGATTCATAAAATGTAACTTGTACTATCCCTCTTTTTTTAACTTACTTTAAGTATATATACAACATATAGAGGTATTAAACTTGAAAACGCACTAGAACTCATAAGAATAACTAAAATAACAATATTATTACAAGTTTATATCTATTACAAATATTTCAATCTACATGTTTTAAAACCGTTACAGTCCTTGAATAAAAAACACTTTACTTCTTCTCCTATTAGGAAACGCTTCGCTTTTATATATTTTACCGTAGATTCGTGAAGTTACTTTAAAAACATATTTTAATAATATAATACATAATGTTTTTTTTTACAGTTATAACAGCATCAATATGAAAAATCACATGTCTGTTGTAAAATGGCCGTTCCGGAGACTGTGCGAGCGAAGAATGGCTACCTCTGCTAGTATGCAACAAGCGAACGACGGTTCAGATCTAGGTATCAATTTTTTTTTAATGCATAGCGAGGTGGGCATAGAAAACCTAGTGTCAAAACACTCTGTTTACCGTTTTTCACCTCAACTTTGGCACTCAACTCAACACCGTGCTGTTCAAAGCGGAGAAATGAAAATAATTTAAATATATTTATATTTAATCCTCCGAGTGGGAATCGAACCCATAACCAATCATCAAGCTTTCACACTGCGACACAATACTCCCTTTTATACAATACATTTTTAAATTGTGAAAAATATATTAATATTAAGATTATATTTACTAAGGTCACATCTCGCGGTCTCAATCATGCCCAGTTAAAAATCATCGTGCAAGATCTACACATGCTGTAGCGTCCGTATGTGAAACTCTATCGCCCTCGGTAAAGCCATGGGACGAGGTACCAGGTCCTAAGCCCTTGCCGCTGCTTGGAAATACTTGGCGATTCATTCCATATATTGGTAAGAGCTTATTGTATTATTTTATCTTGAATATTTCTTAAAGGATGGACATGGGGCGGTCAGGCATTTCGATAAAATCCAAATATGTATATTATAAATGTCATTTTTTGGAATAAAGTAGCGCAATAATCACAATGGTTGTAGGATTGATCCCTACTCGAGGGAATGATTATATTAAAATTATTTTCACTTATCTGCTCTGGTAATTTAAAACGCGGTGTTAAGCTCAGTCATTCGAAATGGCGGCGTTAAGCTCAGAAATCAAGACACTGTGCTAACACTCGATTTCAGGTGGGAATGTATATAATGTGTCTTGACACTAGATTCTCTCCGACTATATAAATCGAATATGAATGAATGAAGCGTAATGAAGAATGAATGAAGCGTAAACGCTTTGTCCCTCATAAGTATATTCGATTTTCCCCAGTTTTCACTTTTGCATTTTAACAAAACAAAAATACTATTTCAATTTCATATAAGCACTTGTGCAAATTGCAATAAGATGTACAGGTATACTTAATTTCAACATTTTTTATTATACGTTATTATAATAAACACGTATAGTACACGTAGTTGTAATTAACCTGAGAAGTATTACCTGAGAACATATTAACCTAGCAATTGTGCACCTTCACTTATTCACGCATTTTCCCATAGGCTAGTCAGTGAGAACCTAGTGCCAAGACAATCCGTTCTCCACTTAATTTCCAATGTAGATATATGAAAAATGGATAAAGATGTTACTTTCTGGGTCAAATGGAATGTTTTTATTTACTCTAGTAAACATTACTATAACATAACACTCCATTTGACTCAGTTTTAGTATCGTATATGTCACTTCATATAAAATTGTAACTGAAACACATAGTAGTTTTGTAATAATTATTTATTTATTGTAATATATTTCTTAATCGTTTCTATATTAAAAAAATTGAATTTCTGCATTCTATACAAAGTTTTGAATAGCGTCCTTACTCCGCCTGTAGAATTTAAAAGGATTTTTTTTTCTTTACTTATTAATATTATTATTGTTTTACTATTAACAAATTATAAACTTCAGTAGCTCTATCAGAGAAGAAACGGAAAATACATTTATATTAGAGATCATTACGACAAGATGACATGCCATTCCAAGATGTAATGTTAGATTTTCAGGTACTAATTATGATAGCATAAAAACAAGACAGCAAATGTATTAAATACAGCAATAAACTTAAACCTCGTAAAATCTTAATAGTTTTCAGTATGTGAGGTTGAAGTCTAATAATAATTTTCACATAATTAGCCTTGCCCATAATAGCAGTAGGTTTTTTATTTACTACAAAATATTTATGAAACAATTACAAATCTATATTAGTATATACATGAAGGAACAACTTTGTTTCTCTTTTGTGAGTATCAAATTTTGCAGATTTACAGTTCATATAGATAGAGAAAAGGAATGCAGAATGCTAATAATTTTTATAAAAAAAAATTAATTAATAAAATATATGCAACAAATATAAGTTGTAATAAGCGTATAAGAATTTTGATGTAGCTGGATGTAGAACGCATGGCTAAACGGTCAGAGCGCTTGAACGGTTCCTAAGTGTAATAATATAATATAGTATAGTGTAGGCGCGGCTTCGAATTCCGCTCAATTAAAATTTTAATACCATTCCGAAAATATTTTTTCATATTCTTAGTATAATAACGCTTTAAAAATGTTAAAATAAATGCAACATACACGACCATATGTTTCATACACTCGTTTTTAAGGTAACACGTAGTTTACGCATCAATGGGACCACTAATTTAGATGGATATAACTAAGAACAAGAGTATTATGATTTTTTAAATGTATACTTAAATACAATATGTATACATAAAAATATTTTTTTCAGTTAATGTACTTGTCTGAAATAATGAAATAAATAACCTTGAATGGTTTTTAAGACGCGCGGGTTGAAATACCATTGCGTTCAAATTTTTATACGTTTTTTAAATATGTCTTTTTCATATAAATAACTAGTAATTTTTTATGATCAAAAATTTCTCATATATTGCAAATTAGGGTGAGACAAGAAAAACAAAGGTAGACACTATGCTTGCCACTTTCCGCATAAGATATATATTGCCATACCAACGTTACTTTATACGCAGAAGATTAGTATTTGATATACTAATTTATATCTAATGCATTATTATTGTCATAATTTTAGTAAAAAGGGGTTCAATTTAAATTTTTTTTTTACGTACAAATTTTACGTAAGTGCGTATGTATCTATTAATATTTTGATGGTGAAAAAAAAGATCCTAAAAGCTTTTCTAAATGAGTTTAATATCAGAAAACTTGACGTTCAGGTCACAACGGCTCTTGAAAGTAGCCTCTCTTGAGTAATGCGTCCAAATATTTTAGCTTCCTCGTTAATTAATAACAATCATAATTAATAACAATCATTCTTTTGCCACAATAAAATGTTAGTAGGTACTATAATTACAACTTTAATCCAGTATTCATAAGGTTAATAATTGTTTAAGAAGTCAAAGTAATTGCTTTTTACTCAACTTTGTGTAGAATATTAAAAATCCTCAACGGCGGCCTAAACATATATTTACATTAATACATTTTTTACAGCTTCACGCTTTTGCCCGCATAGCAGGGTTGTCAGAGATAAACTAATGTCAAGACACTTCGTTCTTCAATATTCACCCAAATTCGAAATAAAGCGCGATGAGTGGGGGAACTGAACGCCGTGCTTTATCTTTCCAAAGTAGAGAAATGAAAATAATTTAAATATAATCATCCTCCGAGAGTACCTATACTAGTAGTACTATATACTATACAGGATATCTATATAGTATATATACTGGGTATCAAACCCACAACCAGTCGCGTTTGCAGTCACACGCTGCCCTATAGTCTAATAAGACATACTTCATTTTATTAATATGAAATCAAAAAGTGGAAAACGTAGTGACTTGTCACTAAGTTCTTTTACCCGCCGCTATGTTTCTTATCATACAGCTACACCATTTTCCCCGCTTAGCAGAGTAGTGTAGGCTTGTTTCAAGTCCTTCTGGTCTCCACTTTCCTAATGAATTCGAAACATTGCATTTTGAGTGGCTCAACGCCACTCTTTGTTTCTTTTCTTTGACCACAGTCGAAGATTAATAATTTACGATAATTTTAATTATTATCTTTTCATGTATTCTTAAGTTGAACATAGTTACAATGCCTTAACAGAGGACGTGTTACTTTGTACATTAAGTACATAATTTGTTGAAAAAACTTTAACAACCTAGCGGCAGGGCACTTAGTTCTCCACTCGTTCTCGAAATATTGTATAAAGCGAAACCCAATTTCATACAATTTGTCAAAAAAGATATATCAACAAAAAGTCAGTTTATATAAATTATTAAAAAAATGCTTTAATCTCCACTTGAGTAAATATATTCGAAAAACATTTTCATTTTTCGGTTCGGTTCTAGGAATACAAAGGGCGTTGAGTAGATACCGCTTCCCACGTCCAGATTTTAAGCGGAATGAGAAGATAATTGCGTTTTAAGTTGCAGAGCTCAACGCCGCGCTTTGCCCCGCTAAAGCAAGCTTTTTCCATCATTTAAATATAATAATTTCCCCGCGTACGTATTGAATCTGCAACTATAGTGCTTTTAGTCGAACATCGACCTATTGTGCCACTATATCCTCATTAAAGTTAAACTAAAAGAAATTAAAAGATGACAGTTAAAGGTCGGTGACAGTCGCAATCGGTCATCGATTCCTGGCTGTATACATTTGCGCATGTTAAACATAGTATACGAACGGCCCATGAATTAATTATATAGATTAAAACGTGTTCTGTATATAATATGACAAATGTACCTACAATGTGTTATAATTTTTATTATAAACCCAAATTATTGAAATAACTTTGAATTTATTTTAATTAGAGAGTTCGGGATTCTTATCCTGTGTAGAGTAAAATATTTTCATTAATATATACTAATAAAATATAATTATAAATATGGACAACTGAGGTTAAGTCCTCAATCATCGTGTATTGTGAGTCCTGCCTACCTGCAAGATGACACCTGCGTTAGCCTTGACAAAACAATTTATATTAGTTAACAAGCGTTGTGGGTGTCGCACCCAATTATGCAAATACTAATGTTGTAACAAAAACTAGTAGGGCCAACACCCATATGTGGAAACTGTATTTGACATTCTTTATTTTATGGCATATATTGAGGCGTTTTATGTAAAATATATGATGTTTTCTTCTATCTTTATATATATATATATATATATATATATATTCATTTTAAAATTTAAAGAAGTGACTCTATCCGCTATCAAGGAGCTTAGGCTCCTTAATTTTGTTGCTTATTTTTGTTGCTAGCATCTCTTTAGAGAGATTTTTACAAATTTCTGATATCCAAAGATAATTCTGCGAACAATCGTTTAGCAAGAGAAAATGCTATTAATTAAATATTTATAGAAAACTTATACAAATATGAACGCTGCGGGATTGGAACCCGCGCCTCTTTGAAGCGGTCCAAGCGCTCATACCGCTAAGCCATGCGTACATCCGGCTACATTTAGTGTCAAGACGCTCTATTTTTAAATTTTCTCCCATATTAAAAAAAATAGCGTGTTGAGTTGCGAAAGACAACGCCGCGTTCTGTCTTAGGTACCAGAGTGGAGAATTGAAAATATTTTAAATATAATGATTTCCTCGAGGGAAATTGAACCCACAACCAATAGCGTTTACATTCATCAAAACATCAAACATTAAAACATCAAATATTAAAGTGTTAATAATGAATCTTGTGGTAGCCTCACAATTGCTCCGTGAATAACTAAATACTCTAAATATTATCATATCTTCGGTCTTCTAAAACAAGCCACAGCAGGTCATGTAACTGAATTCTTTAAGGAATTCACTTTGGAATTCAAAGGAACTAAATGCTATGCAACATAAGAATGATAGACATATACGGGATTATATAAACCCTTACAATCCCATAGAATTCTCATAGATTGCCAAATTGATATTTAATGGCTGTACATTGTTACAGTTAATGATGCACGCACGCTTGTCACAATTCCTTAATGTTTATTGTACCTCGCATACAAATTATTCCCAAACTTTCATAATAATGATGGTTTGGTTACGAAATAAAGGAATTAGTACAAGGCTTGCTTTAAGTGTTGTAACGCGTTAGATAGGTGGCAAAGAAATCAAAGTGTTTTTTTTATTTTCACTTTAAATAGCTTAATCTGTATCTATGATCCACTTTTTGCTGTCCGATTTGCTTGAAAATTCGAAGTCGTGTCCGGATCCGATGAGAATAGAATATTGTCGTAGTATAACCTGATGTCCAAGTCAATAACTTCAAAATGTATTTGTTGCTGTTGTTGTTAGTATAAAGATTATGATTAAAATTAAAATATCCTTTATTCAAATAGAATGTCAGTTTGGTCAGTCCTACTGGAAGTTACCACCGGCTTGTGCAAGGCAAGGCATGCTGAGAAGAGCCGGCTAAACTCAACAGTTTGTTTTTCTAAATATAATTTTCCAGTAATGTCACAACTATGATAAGCCTCCCGAGTGGTCATCAATAGCATTTACTTCAACACTGTAACATCAGTATAGTATTCTTGGACAGAATAATCTAATTTCCTCTACAATATTTTTGTAATTTTGATTTTAAATTGTTCAAGTGGCAAGTCTGAAACGATTTGTGGAATTTTGTTTTACAGACGTTTACCAGACGAAAACTAGGAGTATATTTCAAACCTACTAAAATGTAATAAATTGATAATTATATGGTCATACTGAAAATTTATTAGTGCACCATACTTATAAGTGCATTGACCATAGCAACTTTTCTCGAGATTATATCGTCTACGTTCAAATATTAACCTATAAAGCTTACACTAAAATTGTAAACTTTATAGGTTCAAAATATGAGCATATAAGTCAATTAATTATTTCCTTTGAGATTAATTTCCTAACAAAAGTACGATTAATATTATGTTTGCAATGCTTAATTCTTTAAAAGCTTTAAAGGGTTTTGGTATATAAAATTTCAATTTGAACACTGCTGTCTTAGAGATAGTGTGTTCCGTATTAAAGAAAGATAGAAAGCGGCACAGTATATCTATCTCAGATAGTTTAAAAAGTATAGTATAGTATACTCTTATTAAGACAGTAGAAGCCAGCCAGTAGAATAAAATACACGAATTCATTATATAACTAGCGACCCACTAGCGGCTTCGCCTGCGTAATATTCATAACTATTTAGTTTTTTCGCCCGCCCGCGTTTTCACTTAAATCACAAACTTTGCTTAAAGTCACTATTTAAATGGTTGTAACTTTTTTATTTTTACACAATATAATATACATAAAAATGCATTTAAATTGGTTAAGCCGTTTCTACGATAAGCGTGCACAAACAAACAACAAACAGACAAAAGGGAAATAAAATTACAAATCATTGTTTTTGTTTCTATTATATTGATCCCCTAATAATTTTTTTTTTTCATATAAATTCCAAGTAAAAAAAGCGATCAGTTACATTTTAATTATATGTATAGATTAAGCAGCATATTAAAATAATTCATAAGTATATGTAATCACGCATGAACTCATCATTCAAGTTTTCTTTCTATCTCTATAATGTATTTAAAATTAAAGAAATCATAAATCGAACACCATCTACTTGAGTCCTTGAGCTATAACTTTTTAACATTTACTGTAATAAAATTGGCCAAATTATTATACTTAAATGATAAGAGGTGAAACTCCTTAGCATTCAATGTATTTACCGTGCGGTTGCCCATTATATTGAAGTAGGTGCTTTAAGCAGTGCCAGTGAGTCGTGACCAAGTGTAGGGTTAAGGGACCTCTATAAATTTCTAATATCATTAGTGTAACGTAAAATAAAGCTCCCATTGTTTTAGTTTTAACTAATTCTTCTATCTTGAAACACAGTAACAGAGAGAAAGTACCTATTCAGTGAGAATATAGCGTCGACACTACGTTCTTCGCGTCCTAGTTTCCGTCTACAATCGAGATGAGTGGCGGAAAAGCGCAGTGTTTTGTCTCATCAAGGCAAAGAAAATAATTAAAATGTAATCATTCTACCGAGTTGGAATCAAACCCATAATCAATCGCGTTTACAGTCGGATGGACTTCCTTTTTCATGCAACGTAAGTAACGGTCGAGAGCGTACAATACTCCTTCCTGTTGTAATTTGTTACAATCATTATTTATTTACAATCACGTCAAGTCATTCGTTGAATTTACCGAAATTTTTTTTTAAAATAAAGCATCTAGACTTTTTTTTGCATAGTAGGGTAGTATCAATACACCCAATTCTTCAATTTCCTTCAAAAATCAAGACTGCGTGTTGAATGGGGATAAAGACCACCGCTCTTTGTTTTACCAGAGTATAGAAATGAACAAAATTTAAATTGATTAAAGGGATCGGATCCACGACCATCGTACCTGCAATAGGACGCTGTCCCACTGCGCCACAATGGCTTTTATACATTAAAATAAAACTTGCACAATTAAAAAATAAATAATTACTATATATTGTCTGAAGTGATCTTTACCTTCAAGTATACTTAATAATTCAAACTTAAGCTTAAGTATGTATTCGTTAAGCTTGTTTATTTAATAAGTAAAATCAATATACTATGTGTATTTCTTAATTTGGGGACTGGTTTTTAAAATGTTGAAGACGAATCTTTTAGAAGTCCATCAGGGCACAATAGTACAGCGTTTGTAGGTTCAATTCCCACTTAAAGATAATTAATATTACCCGTTGTGGTAAGACAAGTCTCGAATACGGGCGGTTATTGGAGAACGGAAGCTAGCTTTATTAGAAAGGATGACCATTCAATAATATAGAGCTAACTTTAACTCATTATTTTGTAACAAGTAGTTTGAAAGTACAATCAATATAGTCTCAAAACTCTATAAACTTTTACTTGTGTCGTGAATGAACGGAGGTTCTGATACGATCTTCTATCTTTTATGTCGATAATTAGGAGATAATAATAAAGTCAAGTCATTGATATTTCTAAAATAAAAACGATACCATTGATTTCAAATTAAAGATTGTATCGGCTTAAAATCTAAAACTAAAAATAATATATAAACTTATATAAAATCAAATTCTTTTTTAAAGCAATAGTCTTATTTAGTAAAGGAATCTTTATAAGTAATCGTGTACAATGGATTCAAATTGTTTGGTGGAGCGTAATATTATACTGTACTAATTCTGTATGTACTTTTAATGAACGCTTTGACGCACTGCCACCAAAGTTTGAAGTACGTTCATCTTCCGTGAAATATAAATAGAACCTCTGGATTAGTTAAGAGTTTTTATGATCTGACATTTTTAACACTTGTGTATGCACGATACACTGATGTAAAATTTTTTTTTTTTGTACATGTAAATGCAAAAATTACGTCGAATTTAAATGTATATATATATATATATTTTAACATGTTTTAAAGTGTTATTCGCACACTTAGAAAATTGAAAAAGACTAGAGATTTGAACCCGCTGCGTTCCAATTTTTATAAGTTTTCTAAATATGTCTATTTATTATTTTATTTATTTCATATTATCTAAAGTAAGCCACCATGAATTAAATTGTTATTACGAATCATATTATAAGACGGTGTAAATGCTTTTTTTTATTGCAGGTGGATATTCAGTGGAACATGTTGATAAAGTGTGCTTGTCACTTCGAAAGCAATATGGCAAGTGCGTCAAAATGGCCGGGCTACTGGGCAGACCGGATATGCTGTTCGTCTTCGATGCTAGTGAGGTTGAAAGAGTATTTCGAGGAGAGGACAGTGCTCCACACAGGTAATGGAAGCTTAAAGACTTCTTCATTAAAAAAGTCAATTTAATATGAACAAATGAATTTCAAACGGACATTGTTTTTCTAAGACTAAGCATTGTTTTTAGAAATAATTCTAGTTTTAGTAAAAATTTTATACATAACGTAAGCCAATAAAGTTTCTACTTATACATGTAACATGGAGTGAATAATAATAAAAAAAGTAAATGTATATTAGACTGAAACCTTAAATACTTGGATTGTGTATTGTGAGAAAGAAAAAAAAACATTAATGATTAAATATTTAAATTTAATTTTTAACATCTGGTAAATTAAACACTTTTCTCTGCATAGCTGGGGTAGTCAGAAAGAACCTAGTGTCAGTACACTCCGTTCTCCACTTTCCGTCCGAATTTGAGACGTTGCGTGTTGAGCAGCGGAGCTCAACGCTGCACTTTGTCTTGATCACCATGGCTTAGAAATGAAAATAATTAAATTATAATCATTCTACCGAGTGGGAATAGAACCCTTAACCAATGGTAATTAGAGTCAAAATCTGTTTATTTCATTTTTATCAGTTCGTAAATAAATAAGTTACAACCACTTAAATTATAAATTTAGCGAACAGAGGCAAGTGAAAAATCGGTATAGTTACTTATAGCCGTATAAGTTTACGCAGGTGAACTAAATACTAGATAAAATGCCAATTTTACCCTTTAGGTAAAATTTGTTTATTTTTAGTAGCATGTTATTGTGTATATCTACAGGCCATCTATGCCATCCTTGAATTACTACAAGCATACCCTTAGAAAAGATTTCTTTGGTGCAGAGGAGAACTGTGCTGGTGTGATAGCTGTGTAAGTATTGGCTTTTACATTTTATAAATTTTATTTTTAATATTTATTGTTTTATTAACAAGAAATTTGTTATATTTTGATTATATTTATTGAAAATAAACATATAATATACCTAATTATAATAAAATTATACTTTGTTTAAATTACTTTGGATATTTCTATTTATAAAATGGATTCACACTCACACTGAGTGGACCACACATCGTGTTCATAGTTCCACCGATATTCTTCCATTATACCCAAATAAAAGATTGTATCTAAGAAATTTAAAAATATTTCAAAATAACAAAAGTGAGGTGCGATTTCCTATTGAGTCCTATTTATTACTTTCAAACTTTTGTACGTTTTCTAAAAAACATTGTTTTATTAATAGTATTGCTTTTATATCAGTCACGGAGATTCATGGGCGGCGTTTAGAACAAAGGTATCTCGAGTAGCACTCAGCACTGGTGCTGCAGCGCAATATACAGACCAAGTAGGTGAAGTGGCAGAGGCATTCATTGATAGGTAAAACAAATTACTTTGTATACAAGAATACTACTAATATGAATTAATTATAAAATTGAATATATATAATTGAAGAAAATACTCTTTTAAAACTTTTTTTAAAGTGTTATTCGCACACTTAGGAAACTGAACAAGACATATTTAGAAAACACGCCTCTTGAACGGTTTTCAAGAGGCGCAGGTTCAAATCAATATTCAAGTCAGTATTAGTAAGTAATTCAAATCAGTATTCAATCATTGCGTTCAAGTTTTTATACGTTTTCTAAACTACTCTTTACTGCACACAAAAAATTATAAAATTATACAAACTTATTATCATAATCTTCTCTATATTCTGAAAGCCAGTGCTTTTTATTATAAAGCATTAGAAACAAAAAATATATTTTACACACTACCATGTGACTGACAAATGATATATACATATATTGCTAAGGCAACGCGTATTTTACGCGTTAGAGGGCCTCTAGTAAATAGTAAATTTGTGATTTTATTATTATGCCAATATTATTGTTAGTACTCGTAACTAGTCATTCGCTAATTTCAGGATACGAAAAGTTAGAAACCAAAAATCTGAAACACCCGATGATTTCTTGAATGAAGTTCATAAGTGGTCATTAGAATGTAAGTTTTGTTTATATTTATCAATATTATGATTTTAATTGTTAACAACAATTAAACCTGCTTTCGTTCTTGAAAATAAAGGATTTATCTCGCTAAGCTTTAAAAAATCCATAGTAATCACTTTTTCAGCTTTACGCATTTTTCCGCATAGTCATAGAGAACCTAGTGTCTAAACACTCCGTTCTCCACTGCCCACTTAATAAGAGGCATAATAAATGAATAAATAAAATAATGTCGTAATATATTTCAATTTAATTTTTGGAAGTAAATGAAAAACTCAGCATTGAATTTAACACATAAGTCCTTTCAAAGCGGAAAGGGGATCGGACTGCCTTACAACCTATCAATATTTTTACCGACTTATTGCTGTAAAATGGTAGATATGTGAAAATTTAGTATGTATTTAAATTTTATATTTATACTTCAGCGTTAGGTTTAATAGCCTTAGACACTAGATTGGGATGTTTCAATTCGACCAAAGGATCAGAAAGCCAACGTCTTATAGATGCTGTCCATACTTTTTTCTTATGTGTTGGAGAATTGGAACTTCGAGCTCCATGGTGGAGGATATTCCCGACTGCTATGTTTAAAAAATATGTTGCGGCATTAGACACTATTTTGAAGTTAGTATAAATATATATTAATGACCATTTTCATAATAAAAATCTAATAATATTTTAACCTAACCATTTCTTTCAGTATCACGTTAACTCATGTAGAAAAGGCCTTACAAGAATGCCAAGTGCATGGTAGTAGATCTCTCTTGCAAGACTTGGTTTCGGCTGCAGGTTCTAGAGTAGCTGCTATAACAGCTCTTGATATGTTCCTCGTGGGAATTGATACGGTATTAATATAATAAATTAAAAAAAAAACTAGCTACATCCTTTTTCCTATATGACAGGTTCTGTAGAAATAACCTGTTAAGACGGTAGTATTTTTCCGTCCGAATTCGAGACTTGAGTGTTGAGTGTCAGAATTCAACACCGCTCTTTGTCGTAACAGAGCGGGATATTAAAATAACTTAAATATAATAGAATATTTTTATAATAGGAATAATAAGGAGAACAACTTGTCGTGGGTTAGGATCGAACCTATAACCATCACGGTATAGTCATATGCTGTTCCACTATATTATTTATTTAATCACGTCACATTATAATATACGCCAAAAAGATCGGTACATGAACCCAGTATATAGTTATAAAGTTGATAATACAACCAAAAATATTTAATGAAATGTAAACATATTAAAATTTTTAATTTATATCAAGTACAGACAGAAGTATTTTGTAAATGAGCGGTAGTGACTTCGATATAAGACTAATATTAATTCTCTTCAAATATATCATAGTAATTTTTTTCAGACATCAAATGCAGTTGCATCTACATTGTATCAGCTGTCGCAAAGACCGGAGGTTCAAGAACGACTAAACGATGAAATATCGAATGTATTGCAAGGACAGTCGCTAAAAGCAGGAGATATTAACCAAATGCCGTATTTAAAAGCATGTGTGAAGGAAGTTCTGAGGTAATTAAAATTATTCTAGTCCTCACCTAACGAAGCAGAATCTTTTCAACATTCTATGGATAAAAACAATCGGTGGAGGAGTTCAGTGCAGTTCTTGAGACTTGCGACACAACTGTAGGCTCAAAAGGGTTCTTTAAAACGCAAATTAACACTCGCCTCCATTGATTGGGCGCCTCTCTCTATATAATCATTTTTCTTATTTTAATACTTAAAATTAACTATAACGTGATTGTATAGTATATAATTTAACTGCTAAATAATATCCTTGTAGTGTTGTCATACAATATATTGCAGTACATTGTGAAATAAGTAGAAATTAAGTAATAATAACAACTTTTATTAATAAATCAGACCGCAGTGGGACAGCGCCTCAATATAAACGTGACTGTTTGTGGGTTTGATTCCCATTAAGAAGAACGAGTACATTTAAATAATTATCAATTCTCCGCGCTGGTCCCCGAGCACGGATTTCCTTGACACTAGGTTCTCTCTGACTACCCCGATATGCCGTAAAAAACGTGAGCTAATCAAGAATTCTACATTTTCAGAATGTATCCAGTTGTAATTGGCAACGGGCGCCAGTTATCAAAAGACACTGTTATATGTGGTTATAATATTCCTAAAGGGGTAAGTAGGTTTCCTCATATACACATTTTTTTTATTTAAGCATTACTAGATAAGAATATATTGAGTGCGGCCATCGTGGCGCATTGGGGTAGCGTCTCTTATAAAGGCGATAGTTGTGGGTTCGATTCCCACTGGGAGAATGTATAGTTAAATTGTTTTCATTGTCTCTGGTAACAAGAACAAGCGCGGCTTTGAGTTCCGTCACTCAACATGTACTGTCTCGATTTCGGACGGAAAGTGGAGAACGGAGTGTCATTACACAAGGTTCTCTATAGTAACCCTAAAAAAAAGGAAAAACTTGAAGGTACACAAAAATAAGGTGTAAGTTAAATGAATAAATAGTTTTGATTTGTGTTTTACTTTGAAACAATGGACTACTAAGTGTATAAGTAATTTGGCTAGCGAAGTAACTATTTAAATATAAATAATACAGTAATGTATCTAGTTATATAATCATTAGTGGAATGTAAATCTCGAGTTTACTCAAAGGTTCTAAAATAAAAAAAAGTTTTTTACTAACTCTATCAAAGTATTTCAAAATATACAACTTTTGACATAATTTAGAAAAAAAATTACAAGTTTTGCAATAAAAGACATCAAAATTTTGATTTGATTTGGCTCATACCATTTTTTAAATATTATTCTTTTTTTTATATGACCATTTTTATTAACATTTTCAGTACTTATAGCTAGGCTCATACGAAACATAGAGAGACTAAAAGAGTCCAGTTTTAATATATCAGCTGCCATTGCTTAAATTAAATGTATTTGTTGTACAAAAAAACACCTAAATTTATTTAACAAATTACATTATAACTAATAATAACAACTAGTTTTTCCTTTTTACAGACTCAAGTAATATTCCAACATTACGTTATGGGTAATAGCGACGAATATTTCACAAATGCATCGGAATTTCGCCCTGAGCGTTGGTTAAATCGATCCACATATAAACACCATCCTTTCGCATCCTTACCATTTGGTTTTGGCAAACGAATGTGTCTTGGGCGTAGATTTGCTGAACTTGAAATTCACGTAATGATTTGTAAGGTATGTATTTAAAATAATTTATTTTAAAATTAGCATGTTAGAGACGTACGTCTAATAATTAAATCTTTTAAATTTATCAAGAAAACAACAGATAACATAAGTTTGCCTTAAAATAACATTTTATTAGATAAGCTAATAAGCTTGAACGCTCAAGTTGAACGTGGCTTAGGTTAATTACAAAAAAACAGGTAAAAGAGAAAGAGATATAACTAAAATATTATGTTTTTTGATCGAAAGATGGCAGATGACAGTTCAATAATAATATTTTAACCTAAATATAGTATGTCTTAACGTAACTACAGCAAATACACTCTGTATATAGTAGGTAATATAAAATACACCTATATATAGCAGTATATTTATATATTTTTTTGTTATTTTTGATATTATACACAGAGAGTACTAAGAGAAAATCTCTCACCAGAACAGAAATAAAAGCCGCAGTTTGTCTTTAGGAGAATATATTATTAAAGAACATCTCCGCTCTCCAAGCTATTTGTCCATATTTCCCATATTTACAAAACATTGTATGCTTGTAGTGGAACTTATCATCGGAGTTTCACTAGAGAGACTGTAAATAATTTGTATTAATGTGATATATATTGAAATATTATAAATAAAACGCCTGAATATATATTGGAGCAATTTTATAAGTTGGCTTAACTGAGTGACGTAAAAAATAAAGTTAGTCTCATTACAATAGTATGAATTGAGAACAATTTTTCTAAATAATCGATGAAGAGGTTTCGAACATCGTACCCGATGGTCGGTTTTTATCACTACACTAGGGAATTATTATATGTAAACACATTTTATAGGTCTAGTAAGATATAAAGAGATATCGGGCTCCGTAACCAGCACAAAATATTTTTAAAAGGGGCGGAAAGTGAAAATCAGACTTATAGAATCAGGTTCTCTCAATATATATGGGAGATGCGTTGATAAAAAAAACCGCTTCATAATATATAAAGTATCATAAAAGGGTTATTTTTGCTTAGAATTCAAAATGTAGAAGAAATATGCATTAATAAATTTAACTACTGAGGCCATCATGGAGCAGTGGGACAGTGTTTGAATATAAACGCGAAAGGTCGTGGGTCCGATTCCCAGTTGAGGCAATGATTATATTGAAAAATATTTTCATTTCTTCGCTTTGGTACCTAAGACAAAACGTGTCGTTGAGTTTTGACACTCAACACGCAATTAGTGGAGAACGGAGTGTCTTGGTGCTGCCTGTCTACCCTTTCTTATATATCTTTCAATATATCTATATATATCTATATATATTATATATAGATATATATTATATATCTATATATATCTTTCAATTCTAGATGGTGCAAGCCTTCAAAATGGAATATCATCATGAACCACTAGAATACCACATTCATCCGATGTACACACCGCAAGGTCCCATACGTATTAAACTTATTGATCGATGAATTTCGTGTCATTTTAATTTTTTGATATAAGTAATACTTGTCTGTAATTATTTTTGTACGTGTTATTAAAAAATATACACCGTACTATGTATTTTTTTTACCTGTTCTGGGCAACTTTTACCTTTGCAACACATTTTTTGGTGTCAATAAAGATCTAATATCGGGTGCATATATTAACCAGTTCTTGCGTTGAAAACACACAAATGTTTTGTTTTTGATTTTAATATATTTCTATTTGTCTTTGATCATTTAAAATGCAGCTCTAGAGTTTTGGCCAAACTAGCTTATGCCCATGGATAATTGTACTCGTATATAGGAGTTTTTATAAAATTATTTAATATATAAAATAATAATAATACAACATTATATTTTACAAAACAAAGATATGAATTATTTAAGTAATTCATATTTTTTAGCTTATAAAATATAATGTTGGCTAAATGAGTTCCTGGCAGTCTATACTTTATGAAATTTAAGTAAAGGAAAAAATAAAGGGAGCTGGGTAACGTCATCAGAATAAAAAGATACTTCGAAAATTGTTGATACAATATTTTTAATATCATAAATTTAATGCCTTTATATATGTATGAAGTAAATTTAACATTGAAAATGCATGGGAATTGTTATATAACTAATCCAGTAGTATCCAGTGGTTGAAAATATTTATGTTTGTAAAATATGCAGATCGTATTGATATTTTCTTATTAATATGAAAGTAACATAAAATTATTAATAATAAAACAATTATAATCTTAATATCTGTAACCAACTTAACATATTTCAGTAATAATATAAAACAAACTTACATATATATTCATATATTTATTTATCGCGTCTACACTATACACTATTTTATTATAATATATAATTTTATTATACGAGTATACTGGAGGGCTGTCGACAGCTTCTCCACTTGCGCAATTCAGCTACTTCTTTTATTAGATCGTTCACAATTGGTCCAGGAACTTCATTAATAGTGGCGACCTTTGGGGTAGATGAGGCGAGATCAATTACTGCTATCAGCTAAGTCTGCTAAATCTTCAAGTGGTGAAGCGCTAGTTTGACCAGCTAACACCGTCTGGATACTACTCGTATGTGGAAGGCAACTTATCCATATAGTTTTCAGGTCAGGTTCAGGTAGTTATCACTAGCAGGGCGTGGTCCGCGTGCATCTTGAAAGCTTTTTCTACGGACATTGTTTAATGTCGGGGTCACCAGTGTACGATTATAAAGATTTAGTATATTAGATAAAGATATAGTATATTATTATATTAAATTTAAAATAAAAATAACTTAAAGCGTCAGCCGCCATTTTTAAATTGATATTTATTTATGTATGGATTTTAGTGAACATTTTTCTAAATATTATGATAATTATAAAATATTTGTATATTGAGAGTCTAACTACTACTAAGTCTTAATGTATTATAAGGCGTTGGAAGAATGAGAGAAGATAACTTATAAATAAATCAATATAACTCATAAATACATAATTTTAATATATTTTTTAAATAACCAAGTAGTTTTAGCTAGACCATACTTACTTTTAACAGTATTGATAAATAAAAGTTAGCTGTTAATTGATTTTGTGCAAAGGCATTGTAAGTCCATTGTAAGTCATACGTCCATTGTAAGTCATACGTCACGTTACTTCAATATTAAAATATAAGCATAATAAATATTTTTCAGAAAGATGACTCAAAATTTCGGTATTATAATTATCAAATATGTTAACTGTTGTATTTGTATCTGGTAGGGCTCTGTGTTTGGTCCGTCAGATCCGCTAATCGGTCGGAGTTCACGGTATATAGCGAGGAAGCACTAGGCTATTTTCCCTCTTGGTACGACTACCAGCAATGGATACAAATGATGAATAAAACACGTTATCGATCTTTTCATCGATCTATCTTTTTCTCGGACAAGCTGTGATTTCATCGGTATATCTAGAATACTGTAATTACTAATAACTATTCTGTTGACCTTTTATATGAATTTAATTTAATATAAATTAAGCTTTTCTTAAGACTGTTACCTCTGAATCTCTATACGATCAAAACCAAGAGGCTAACTTACGAAAACATCATTAAAAACTAATTACCAGGTGACAATATGTTCCAAAGTATTATTTAAAATAATATTTTTTAAGGGTAGGTTGATAACACTTCCAACAGGCGCAGTATTTAGTAGTGTGTTTACAATACTAAATAGTTTGTCTAAAGCTACCATGGTATTCACGACTTAGCTTAGTAGGCATACACGGCCAACCTCGTAAACCATTATTTTCAAGCTGAAAGCCTTCTAGTAAAAGGAAATAATTACCAAAGTAAAATATAAGACCGGATAAAAATAAAGTAATCTATACTCAACATTCTCTCTTTTTGGCAATATTGTAACCAGTGAGGAAATCAACACACATTTCTTATAAGTCAAAATCTAACCCAATAATTTTTAAATTAAAATAGGCCATTACAAGCACTTTCGAATCGTCTATGAATACAAAATTTCAATATTGTCAGTCCTAGCGGAAGCTACCAACGGCTGCTGGCATGAGCCGGCGAGAAACTGAACAGTTGTTCTTTTTAAATATAATTTCACATTAATTATAATTAGCCTCAACCTCAGAATAGTATTCCTGGACAGTATATTACTTTTCTCAATAATATGTTTTTAAAGTGGCAAGTCAGAAATTATTTGCGGAATTTTGTTATACATACGTATAGCTTGTGCCATAAATGATTTATTCACCTTTTGAAGGCGAAAATAAGGAGTTATTAGATATAATAAGGAGCTTATTTTTACTTCTTGTATTTATACCGTGTCTATCACTATATATTTTTATATTATAAATAATCGTGTATATTTTTGCGGACAAACAGAATATTATTGTAGATATATTGTAATACAATCGAATACCCGTTTTATTAAAATCTTCTCGCAAAGAATCTCGAGCTCCCATGCTGCATATACACCACTGCAATACCTGCAATACTAGTCAATTTTGAAAGTACCTTTAATTTCTTAAAAAAACTTTTTTTTCAATATTTTTCTAAATAGTCTTAGAGACGTCTACGTATTTAAAAAGTAACAGGCCAATATGTCAATCGATCTATTTCTGTTGACGCGCAAAATTTGCGTTGCATTAGAGTCCAACTTTATATAAATATCACTTTACATAAATTGGTATGTAGGTCTCAAATAAAAGGTAGTGTACATTTATTTGATTAATTTTATGTAACTTAAATGTATTATATAAAAAAATTACGTATGTTAAATGCCATACTCCTTCTTCCGCATAATTTTCGCAAAAAGAGGAAATTGAAAAAGACATATTTAGGAAACGTATAAAAATTTGAAGGCAGCGGGATTTGAACCCGCGCCTCTTGAAAACCGTTCAAGCGCTCTGACCGTTAAGCCATGCGTTCTACATCCAGCTACGTTGAAATTCTTATACGCTTATTACAACTTATATTTGTTGTTGTATGTTTTCCCTACACTTCACTACACTTCATAATTTAAGTCAATATATTGATATAAAATAGAACTAGAGTAATAAAAAACAAGATATCAATAGTACTTATTACAAAACTTTGGATTAAAAATAAAACTCATTATTTACATTCATAGAATGTTTTACTTATATTGAGGCAGTAAGCAATCCTACTAACATTATTTTCGAAAGGCTTCTTTCATCCTGCATTGTGAGAACTTCATAATAACTGGATAATATAAAAAATGCTTTATGCACAATACAAAAAGTAAGTTCACCACCGTCAGAGGCATAAAATGAATAAACTTAACTAAACACGGATGGCCACAATACAATATTGGTAAATATGTACAAATATCACATACTAGTTAGTATAGTAAAATATATAAAGTATTTATTTTTTATATATTTTGACTAGGAATATAGGTAATACAGATAAACAGCAGTGAACGTCTTTAGCGATATAATAATATCGCTGAATACAGCATTCTTATGGCACCATAAAAGAACCATACGGGCATTAACTTATCCCAGATTTAAAACTTTAAAAGGCAGTGTGTTACATTTATTATATAAAATTGAATACTACTGGCATTATTTTTGAGTACATATATATACATTACAAAATACAACATATTATAAGCAAGAGTTCATATCACACATAAATTTTAGTCTAACAAGGATGAGTATTTACATTAGATTTAACATTATGACTTAATTTAAGGTTTTGAGTGCGTTTGTACGTTATCAGAGCTATTGCTATGACCAAAACGACAAACATAATAGATCCTATTATAGCGACATATTCAAATCCTCCATTTTGCACCTCATTAGTAATGTTATCTACGAAATTTTTCAAGTCTCTTGTTTTCCTTGATCGTGGCTGGGTGCGGGAGAACTCAAAATTATCTGAAACATGGGAAAATTATAAGTTGTGCTACAAGATTAAAATGTCTAATATCATCTTAAAATATATTTCTTACCTATTTCGGGTAGCGAATCATCGTAATAGTCAATATTTTTCTTAGCTAACTCATTAACACCGTTAGATTTTATTTCATTTTCAGAAGGGAAAGGTGGCAAGTAAGTAGCTGGTGGGTTCGTACTACTTGGAGCAAATGGTTGGGGGCATTTAGGGTCTTTAGAACCGGGATAACATGAGCTCGGTGTAGGGATTGGTTCAGACGTTGTAGGTTTAGGACAACGAAGGTCGTTACTGCCAGGATAGCAGCGAGGTGCTTCAGGTGTCGTAGGTTTTGGGCAACGAGGATCACTACT